>RJWT010026472.1:0-15810 GCA_004365215.1 Cuniculus paca | reverse complement strand
AGTGAAGAAAGAGCTTTGTGCTCTCAGGGAGAGAATAAGGAGAAGGACATAGCTGAGACCGACAGTCTAAGAGGGGACATATAAGCAGAGACCTAAGGGATGGAGAATAGGCCAGGAGGTGTGAGGCAGCAAGAGTAGGAGGAGATGGAAAAGCAAGTGCAAAGGCCCAGAGACAGGCAGGAGGGGGTGGAAGAGGTGACAGGCACACGCAGAGACCAGGGCCAAGGCAGACAGAAGTCCCAGTTCACACCTGCAGTCCTAATGTAAATAGGCATGGGTCCCATTCTGGTGCAGACAATAACAGATTTGAAAGCCACCTTCACTGGGCGCTGTAGAGTTAGGATTCTGCTCCCAGGGCGGTGCGAAAGCACTGGGAGACTTGGGAGCGGAGTGGCACATCTAATTCATAATGTATAAAGGTCACATGGCGGTAGCGTGGAGTGGGCCGGCAGGGAGCAGGAGGGAGGCCATTGTCTCTTCCCTGAGTCAGCCTCACAAGGTGGGGGGGGGCGGCACGGGTAAAGTGACGCAGGGCAAATGTCCCCAGACAGCAGTCCCCTTCTCCTCCCGTGCCTGCCCAGCCCCCAGGTCTTGCTTCAGGGGTGGGAAGAAGTCCCTGAGAACAGCTATCCACCTCCTGGAACTGCAGGGCAACTTGTGAAGGAATCAGGAAAGGGTCCCAGAATGCACGTGGACTCGGTAAAGAAACCGTGACTAACAATATTAATGTTCACTTGAGAATCTGCCTCTCCCTTTCCTTGCACACTCACAGACCCCTCCTCCAGCCCCTCCAGGAAGAGAGTCAGAAGCAAGGGTCCGGGGCCCTCTTACAGATACCAGGCCAGGCCCCATTTCCAACCGGAAGTGTGCTGGGGACGCCAGGCAGTCCCCGGCCTCTGCTGATGTGCGTGGCGCCTGGCCGGGCCTGCTGCTCAGGAACGAATGCATACTGACCCAACTGCTTGTACCTGCTCCTGGCGGCGGTTATACGTAGGGGGTCACAGACGCTGCGGACTGCACACTAGGAGCAGATGTCTGCACAATGTCCTCAAACTTTTGGTAGTCAGAGTTGAGAACATAAAACAAGGCTAGGGTTTGCAATGGCAACTAAGGAGAGACAGCAAAGTACCCTGTAAAACGAAACCCGCAAGTACGAAGAGCTTCTGTTCTCCTACTACAAAGTAAGGGTCCAGGCAAGTTGCTAAATCAACTTCCTGGGCTAGGTGAAGGGTCACCCTCATCTGCCAGGAAGGCACAGCCGCAGGCTGGGGAGGAAGGGCAGGGCCAAGCCAGAGGGGTCACTCACCGAGTGGCAGGACGAAGAAGAAGGGGAACCAGCAGAGCACGAAGACGCCCACGACGATGGCCAGCGTCTTGGCCGCCTTCTTCTCGCGGGAGAACTTGAGCAGGCGCACAGACAGCGAGCTGCGGAAGGTGTGGCCCTTGGTGCTCCTCGTCGCCCCGCGCGCCCCGTCGGCGCCGGTGGCCGCCCCGCGACAGTGGATGCGCAGCACCACCTCCGAGGCCTTGCCCCGCTCGCGTTTGACGCCGGCCTCGAGGCTGCGCGTGGTGCTGCGCGCGACCACGTACACGCGGCAGTACATGAACACGATGACGGCCATGGGAAGGTAGAAGGAGCACACGGAAGAGAAGACGGCGTAGCCGGCCTCCTCCGTGATGCCGCAGAAGCGCTCATCCGGCGGCACCGGCTCCTTCCAGCCCAGCAGCGGCCCCACCGACACCACGAGGGCCACGGCCCAGAGCAGCGCCAGGATGGCGGCCGCCTTGCGCTCTGTCATGATGGCCGGGTACTTGAGCGAGTGGCGCACGCCCACGTACCGGTCCACGGAGATGGTGCACAGGCTGAGGATGGAGGCCGTGCAGCACAGCACGTCCACGGCGGCCCACACGTCGCAGAAGGCCCGGCCGAAGGCCCAGAAGCCCAGGACCTCCATGGTGGCCGAGAAGGGCAGCACGGTGGTGCTCAGCAGCAGGTCGGCCACGGCCAGGTTCACGATGAAATAGTTGGTGACCGTCTGCAGGTGGCGGTTGCAGGCCACCGAGAGAATGACAAGCAGGTTGCCCGCCACGGCGGTGAGGATGAAGGCTGCCAAGAAGACGCCCACGCCCACGCCCTGCGCGCTCACCACCAGCCCCCCGACGGCCGCCGTGCCGTTCACCTCGCCGCCCGCGCCCGCGCCCCCCGGCTCCCCGGCCGAGCTCCGGTTGTCCTCGCCGCCGCCCGCGCCCACCACGCCGCCGCCGCCGCCGCCGCCCGCGGCCCCCGGCACAGCGCCCACCGCCGGGCCCTCCGGGGCCGCCGTGCCGCCTGCGCCGCTCCCGCCGCCGCCCGCCCCGGAGGCCCCGGCGCTGCTGTCCGGGCGGGGTCCCTCGAAAGTGACGCTCAGGAGGTCTTGGAAAGTCATCTCAACGCGCAGCCGTCGGGGGCCGGGCCGGGGCGCGGGCCGGGCTGCGGGCAGGGAGGGGGGCCGCGGGCATAGCTGCGGGGCTCCGGGGCCAGCGCCGCGCGCAGGTCCCGTCGGGGTCCTGTCCAAGCGCCCGGGACGCGGAGCCGGCTGCCGGTGGAGCGCTGCACCGAAGGACCGGGCCGGGGCCGCGCGCCGCTCTGAGAGTGCCCGGGCGAGTGGGCAGAGCGGCGGCTCCGGGACCCGGCGGTGCCGGTGGCGGCCACTGCGGCGCTCCCAACTCGGCGCGGGGGGCGGGACGGAGGAGGGCCGGCGCGGGGAGGCAGGAGGGGGCGGCCGGCGCCGAGGGAGGGGGCCCCGCTCCCGGGAGAAGGGGCTGCGCGCTGGGCGAGCGGGGCGCCGGGGTCTGGAGGGGCTGCGGCGCTGGTGCGCGCTCGGCCCCGCGGCGGCCACCTACGCCTCGCAGCGGGCGCCCGCGACCGCCCTCTGCCCTCGCGGGGCCTTTCGCGCCCCCGCCCGCCCGCCCGCCCCTCTCCCGGGCCTCCTCCTCCTCCTTTGCCCTTAGCGGCGTCCCTCTTCCTCCCGCCCTCTCCAGCCTCCCGGTCACTCGCCGGTTGCCCTTGGGCGCGCGGAGCTTAGAAGGCGCGATTCCCAGGTCCCCGGCTCCCGCTCCGGCCGCCAGAGAGCAGCAAGCGCCCGGGTTCTGCGGACTGCGGACTGGACCGCGCAGTGTCGCGGCGGGTCGCCTCCAGAGAGCACCTGGGCGAACCGCCGCACCTCCTTCCTTCCCGCAGGCCGCTTACCGGGGCAGGTCACAGGCGCCCCTGCCCAGCGCGGTGGCGTGGAGAGAGCCGTGGAAGCGATCGAAAGCCTGTGCTTGGCCCAGGCTGGGTATGACAGACCCAGGAACCAGAGACTATGTGAGTGCAGCCCTCGGACTCTCCCCACCACACAGTGATCCACATGATACCAACTTTTGCACTGTTACTTTACTCCATATCAGATGTCGGAATAAATCTTCCTAGTGCTACTCCAAAAATGCGGCCTCCTTCTGGGGAGGGCGGGCTTAAGTGCTGGAGGGTGGGAAAGGTCACTTGGCAGAATGGTTAAAGGGGGAGGGAGGAGAGAAGTCTGGCTGCACATATCCAGGCTGCATCCTTCCAGGCTGTTGGTGCCTCAGTTCCTCATCTGTGAAATGAGAAGTCCTGTCAACCTAACGGAGGGGCAGTGACGTGGATTAACCCGTGTTAGGCTGTGCCTGGGTATTTCGGCTGAGGGGGGCTTGGCAGGCAGGATCTGCACAGAGAGGGTAGAGGGGAGGGGGTGCCACATGCTATGAAGCAGCGACACAGGTGGCGAAAAGGGAGGAAGGCCTCTCACTGACCAGCAGGACTGCCAAGGAGAGAAGTGGGGCTGACTCACTGAGCCAACACAAGAATCCTTACAGGCTGCTGTGAGGTGGCTGCTGTGAGGTGGCAGTGCTGAGCTGCACTCTGGGTGGCAGAGGATGGAGGGACTGCAGGGAGGACAGTGCCACCAAGTAGGTGCAGAATGAGGATGACCTGAGTCACACAGGCAAATGAAGGTCTGTCTGGAGAGGTGTCTGGGAGGAGAGGAGAACCCGTGGCCTAGGTGTCCTCTAGATGTGCATGGCACAGAGGCAAGATGTCTGAGTGTCCTGGAAGAGAGAGGTGGCTTTGAGAAAGCAGACGATGGGAGGCATGTTGAAAGGAAGAGTAATCCTTTCTCCTCTCTCACTAGCCCAGAAAGCCAAAGCCGTTATAATCACAGCTTAGCCATGGCTCTTCCAAGGTCCTCAGGGGCCTTGAAGTCTTCAAGGGTCTTCCATGGGTCTTTGGGGACTTAGCATAGCACTGTGGTTTATAAGGATCAACTGGCAGCTGACCTACCGTATAACCCTGGGTTTGGGCTTCCTCTCCGAAGGGGACTGGCAGAGGATACTGAAAGGGGAGGCCAGGGGCTCCTCACTGGGGAGTGTTTGATGGCAGGCCCAGTGTCCATGCCTGGCTGCCCTCTCATAGTGTGGTGGAGTCCATCTAGGTTCTGGGTGTGGTCAGTTTTCAAAGAAGACTGGGAACCGGAAACATAGTTAAGCCTGAGTCTGGAGTTGGAGTGCTAGGGAACTACTTGGCTGGTGTCACAAAAAGATCAGCGACCGATTCTGTCTAGAGAGGCACATGAAGACTGACAGGAGGTATCTCTGTCAGCAGGGTGAGGAGGAGGTGTGGGATGGGGTTCCTGGAAGGAGATGGGGCAGTGTCACCTCATTTCAGGTTTCTATAGTCCTCACATGGACTGCAAGAGAATCCCAGAAGTTCTTGGGGAAGGAACACGGAAGGGCAAGAGCTGTAAGATCAGTTGTCAGTTTCTTGTGCCGCTTATCACGTGCTCAAATCCTGGAGGGAGCTGGAGGCAGGGAAGGTGCAGGGGCAGAGGGAGGAGGAGTCTCTCTCTGAAGGGGGACCTCAAAGTGGAGGGGCTGGAATAAAGCTCAATGCCACCCCTCTTACACAAGCCACACCCGTAGTTTTGCTTGGATGCCTCATGGGCACCTGAAATTAAACATGATCTAAATTAAACTCACTGTTTGGACAGCCAAATCCTTAACTCTGTCTATTCTCTTATGAAAATGGAACCACTCTCAGGGTGACTGCTATAGCTAGAAATTTAAAAATGCTTCTTTGGGTCATCCTCTGCCCCCAAACTAGCCAATCTCCAAGTTAGTTAGTTTTTGCTTACTTGACTTTGCGTATCCATCTCTTCTCTTTGTAGTCTGTACCTAAGGTTAGGTCATGATCATTCCTCATTCCAGTTTTCATTTCTGCTCCAATTATGCCTCTTTCTAGTATGTTGCTATATAGATCTTCCTAAATAGGATCATTGTACTCTTTTAAAAATAGTTCGTTGATGGCTCACCTCACCAATGATTTAAGGTCATAGAACACTTGGCCCTGTGGGGCTGGCCTCTTTCTTGTTTCTTCTATTATTTTTTATTGGGGTGGTGGTGCTCAAAGTGATTATTAGTTTGGGAGGTGATGCCAGGAAACATGAGCCTGGACCATGTGGGACTCTGGGATTTACTTGTGATACAAGTGAATGCTTAGAAGACAGAGGCTTTTGTACCTGGAACGTTTGTCACATGCAATTTGTGTTTGAGGCTCTCAAGCATGAATAGACACTGTTCGGATGTAAGTGCCCTCCTTAGATGGCTAGAACCTCCCCAGGGTCTGGGAACTCAGGCCCCCTGGTGTGACCTCACTGCATTTCCATGAGGAGTCTGGAATTCCTGTACAATCATCCTCAAGGCTTTCTGGAAGAAGTAGATTTCAGGGAGAGTTCATGCACTTTGGGTCTAGCATTATCTTCCATTCTTCTTTATTCCTTACCTTGAGTTGGCCTGTGGACATGTGGCCATCTTTCTTTATGGAAATGTCGTGGAGATTTCTGTCACTGCCTTGCGTGTGACCTGTCAGCGCCCTCGCCTGAGGAGTACTTGCTGTCAGGTTTATTCCTTTGGTTGAAGTATTTGCCACAGTCGACAGAAGAAGAATGAGTAAGACCGGTGGTGGCCTCAGTCGTGATGTGATGTGAACTCCTTTCCCATCCCATCCCATCAACCCCCACGGAGCTGTGCCCATCAGAGCTGAGCTGCATTGTGTGACTTCTAGTGGTGGTGACTTCCTGGGCACACCAGGGAAGTCAGCAGCCACGTAGTGGAAACTCTTACCTGGGAGGCAGACACTGGCATTCAGCGTCTGCAATTCCCCGCTGCCTGAGCTTTGGCAAATCTTAGGACCCAGTTGTCTTCTTTATAATACAAGGCAAATGGGATTGATCTGACAACAGAGATCAGAGCACAAGAACTCCTGCTTCAAATGAAGTCTTTGTAGAACCCCAGTGCAAACAAACAGGATTTGGAGAAACTCTAGCTGTATTAGGAGTAAACCTGAATCTGACCCACTGACCTTCCTCTAAGCCTCCCTCTGGTCCCTGAGGCACTCCCATGGCATCATGAACCCAGGTCCCCTGGGTCTGAAAACCTGTTGGACCTTGGGTCCTCTGAGATTCAGCAGCATGGATCCCAGTTAAAAATGAAAGACCAAGAACCTCTATTCATCTTTCCTCCCTCGTGGAACCCTTTTAAAGTGATAATAAAGAAAAAGGAATGGTTGTTTTGCAACTGATAAATTAATGTCTAGTCTGAGTCTAACCCCTCAGAGCAGAGTTGAAGAAACCCTACAAGGAGGTTTGTGAGGGTATCAAGGTACTCCACACCAATCTCTATCCTGCAGATATGGTACAGATCGGTTGACACTGTCAGAGCTAGGATGGGGAATGGGAGACAGTGTTGATGGAGAAGGCAATTGTGGCAGATATATCCTGTTTGTAGGCCACAGCTGGCCGACTACCAGTGCCACATCACCAACCATGAGTCACCCTCACTCATTTAAGAAAAGTTAACTAACCTCCAGCTATATACAAGGAACTGTTCTGGGAACCGGGATATAACGATGAATAAGGCAAAGTCCCTGCCAGCCTGGAGCTCACAATCAAATGGTATAAATTCCACTATGAAGAATTAGGACAGCTTTCTCCTTGTCATGGGTAAAAGTGTGATCTGGGTTTGCTATCTGTGTCCTCGAGGATATTTTCAATGAAAATTTCAAAGATGGTCCAATTCTAAAGGAGTCCTCCTAGTACTTCTCCATCCAGAATCACAGCAGAGACTAACACAATATAAATTCATGCATGTCGTTGGATGACTTGGCTTAAACTGCCATTTCCTGGGATCAGGCTCTGTGAATAACATAGACATTTATTCCGTCCTTCAGTAACAAACTGATCTCCAGCCCTTAACCTTACCTTGGGTGCACCCTGAATCACAACCTTGACTGACCACAACCTTGGCTGGCCCATAACCTAAACCTTTCTGATCTCCTTAGTTGTGCCATTCTTCCCAGATACATATTAAAGTCAACAAGGCCACTAGATGAAGGGTAAGGAGTCTGTGACACATTCCTCCAACTTCAAGACAGCAATATGATGCTCAAGACTGCCCCCCTCCCCAAATACGTGGGGGAAGGATATCGTTTCTGTAAGGAAGAACATGCCAGGTAGTCTGTGACATCTCCCTGCCCATCCCTATGTCAACAGAAGCTATAGGAAGCTTGAGGCCAGTTATGATTTGATGGTTTATACTAGTATTTGCCAGACTTAATGGAGTTGTAATTTAGGGACTGTAATTCTTCCTATGATGGAAATGGTAGAGGGCAGCAGTGAAATGATATTCCCACTGAGTACCTGGCAAGCAGCCCACTGCTCTGTAGACCCTTGGCGGGGATAGGGACTCTGCTTTGCAGCTGTGTTTTCTTCTGCTCCTAAGAGATATTCTCTTGTTTCTTTTTATGTTCTTCAGTAGAGGGAATAGCTGGGAAGCAGGATATTGGGTGAAGTTGGAAGACTCATTAGAGTGGAAAACTCTTAGGGCAGGGGTTAATTAGGGTGTAATAAGATCTCCAAATTTCAGTGGCTTAGGTCAATAAAAGATTCTCATTTAGTCAAAATCCAACATAATTATACCCGTTTGAGCAGCTCTCCTGGAAGATCTCCTCCATGGAGGGAATGGGATCTAGATTGCTTCCAGTGTGTGGTACTGCTGCTTCCTAGAGACTTAGACTCCTCTAGAGCCCCAAAGGCCTCTTATAAATTGTCTACATTGGTGTCCAAAGAACAAAGGGAGAGTGCAGAGGATTACATGGCTATTTTAGGAGCCAAGCACAAACTGTGTGCTTAAGCTCACCAGTCCCACGTCTCTACTTATGTTCAAGAGGGAAATGCGGTTTCGTCAAGTTCCCAAGAATAGAGGATGGATTTGGTGACAGTTCAGCCTGTCTACACTTCAGGACAGCAAGAGACCTAGGAAGACCTGATTTAGGCATCAGCTAGGCAATGCCTGCTGGGTGCATTGTGAAAAGAATGATGATATTGGCTGCTTTGAATCCCCAGCCAACATTCTACCCAGGGCCAAAGTCACTTTTGTGACTTTTCATGTGGCTATTTCTTCTAGGTTGAGCCCAATATGTGCATTTTCAGCACAGTATGCCATTTGAGAATATGCTGGTGACAGTGACAATCACTCGGTATGGAGGATGCAATAGGAGAATTAAGGATGGCACTGGAGACTCAGCTACCACTGATTTAACTTTTATGGAAAATGAGAAATTCCTTTTTGTAGGATCCAACCTATGCATTGAGAATTTCAGCTTCCTTTATCGGTGTTTAAAATCCTACCCTTGTAATCTGGTTCTGCTAACTCCATGAACCAATGTATTTCTCTTTACATCGCAGATTTGTCATACCTCCTAGCAAAAGTGAGCTATAAGGTTATTATCTCCTCAGGTCCCTGAGATCTTATTACACATTGTGGGGATGGGGACCTGGAAGAAGTAAGGGAGTTCCGAGGAAGACATCACATGAGTATTCGGTGGTGATAGAGGGAAAGTTCCAGGGATACACTTTGCTAACCTGACAAGTTCTCTAACCCCCAAATGAAACAGCAAATGCTAATGAGGAGATTTCCTAAGACAATTAAAATAAGCTGGTCCATTTAGAGGAAGTGGTCTGTAATCAACTTGAGAGGCCAGGCAGGGTTGCATGACTCCAATACCAATTAGGGAATCTGAGACAACTCCTGCTGGGATGTTACTCTACAAGTTCATGAATAAGATGGCCCAAAGCCATTTTCCATTTCCTTTCTCCTGGGCCAAGATATAATCTCTGGAGAAGACAGTGAAAAACAGAGGACTTCCCTTGATAATGATCCCCTGGAGGGATGGAAGGATGAAGGAAGCAAAAGATCTCAACTCTTGCAGAAGAAAAAAAAAAAAAGAAGAAAGTGAGGCTGGCCTCCCCACTTTCGTTCCTGTATTTGATTTATCTCCTGGACTTTCTCCTTTCTTCCTTCCTCTGTGGATTAGTCACTCAATTCTCTGATATTCATTTCTCCGATTGTAAAATGATGATAATAATCTTGTTCTGGATGGGGAGGAAGGACCCACAAAAATCATGTTTACTTGCTCCTTTGTGTCTCCATTATCTTTGATTTGTTCATCTGTAGAATGATGTTTTATGATTAGTTTACCTGTCCTACCTGGAGATAGTGAGTTGCTCAGGTTTTTCAGTGACTGTGACATACGCATCTTTTAGATTTCAACATTTAGTGCAGTGTTGATTTCTTGGAGTTGCTCAGTGAATGTTTGTTGAGTCGGTGAATGAAAGCCTGACTCAAATGAATGAATGATAAAAGATTGTGCATCTGAATATTACTGAGATTTAGAATATATGTCTTATCTTAGGGTTCCAGGCCTTTTGCAAGAGATGGGAGGGTTTTAACATGTCCCAGGCGCCTTGTCTCTCTAGGGTGGAGTGGGCATTATTCGCCTAGGAGGAGTATTTCTGAGAGGTATCCACAGGGATCTGGTCTAGAGTGGTTCATACTCTTGATCCCAGTGTAGGAGTGATGTGTCAGTGCCACAGAACTTCTCAGTTTGTACGCCATGAGCCTTTCCTGGGAAGCTTTCTTGGGGTGACCCCTATGTCCGTGTAGGTAGGTCTGCCTAGGTTAGTGAAGCCCATCGGTGGGTGGATAAGTCTACTTAATCCAGCGGTTCAAGCAACAGGCTCATTCAGGTTTCCTCAGGGGTCTGGGGCTAGATTTTAGCAAACTTCAGATTTGGTATCAAGGAGGACGCTATAGCATACATATGTGTGTTTTCCCTAAGCAATGTGACTGAGGCTAAGTGTATGAAGACTGAATTATTGGTCACTAAGTTTCCTTCTCCTATAGTAGTAGCATATGTCCATACTCTTTCTATGGCCTTAATAAATGTCCCTGCCTTTTGCCATTAAGTTAGGCCATCTAACTTGTTTTGACTGATGGGATGTTAGCTGAGTGATGAAACCAGAGGGTTGAGATGTGCTGGTGTGGTTAGGTTTATGTCTGCTGCTTCTGCTATCACCATGAGAATACCACATTCCAGGAGGTTGTCCCATCTTTATCTCAGACACAGAATGAGATACCTGGAGTGGAGAAGCTGTCCTCACCAACCAGCAGGTGCATGACTGAGAAATAAACACATACGATTGCATGCCATTGAGATGTTGCGGTGGTTTGTTATGTGGCAAGAACTGACTGACACAAAGAGAAACGAGTCATTTTGATTTCAGGCCTAGTTGACATTGGCAATTGAGGGCATTATTTGCTGCTTTTGAACGGCAAGGCAGCCCACACTAAAGTTTAATATGCGAATAGGGTGTGACCTAGAAATTCTGGCTTATGTTCCTCAAGTGACATGCATAAAATGCTCATGGCAGCTTCGTTCATGTGCCCGAATCTGCAAATAACCCAAGTGTCCTTCAGTCCTTCACAGGAGGTTGAGGAGGGACTGGCAGTGAGAGGCCAGAAGTTGCTGGGGATGAAAAGTGAGGAAAGTATGGTGGCTGGGGTTCTCTGTACACTCACATCTCTGGTGTCCTGTGCCCCAACACCCTGGCTCCCCTGGTCTTCTTGTGCTCCACACGCTGCCTTCTCTCCTTGGGGAGTTTTTGGGGTTCAACCCAGGCACCTTTTCTCTTGACTTGAAAACTTTTTCAAGGCAGTAATATGGAGGTGGTTTTAGGACTCATATAATTTGTTTTCTATCTCTCAGAGGCCACTGTCCATAGTCACCTAGTGCCTAGTGTCTTGAAAGTTATCATATTTTTTGGCCACTGTTTTATTTGCTTCACATGGAAGGTTAATCTGATCCTTGTTAAGCAATCTTGGCCAGGAATGGAATTCTTATAGGACTGACTTGGAGAAAAACTTGCTGTTTATCTTTAGGTTCCTAGAAGCAGATCTTAGGACAAGGACTCACTTATACAGTGATTTTCCCAGGAGAAACTGATAAGGCTTGTGACACAAGGAAGGGTAAGTGGTCAAGAAAGTGTGTTGTCTCCCACAGCATCCCACAGAGGGTAGCTTTAGCTTGATTCCGGGGCTGGGAGAGATTCTGAAATGTAAGTCATGTCTCTGAGATGTTTTTGGGATCACAAAGGAACTGGGTTTTCTTAGGCCCACGTCCAATAATTGATTGTCAATAATTGATTCAGGGCTGTTATTTAAGAAGGACACAAATATTACAGTTGAAATTATAAGGCTATATGGAATCTCTGCCGTATGTATGGTATGTGTGTTTACTTGGAAGAACAGGTTGTGCAAAAGTGGTGGGGTTTATTGAAGAAAGAGTAGCACCTGTATCTACTAGAATTTCATGAAGTCAATTGTCCATATTTATAGGTAATTAGACATTTAAGTGTAAGGCAGGATATTGGGTGATTTTTCTTTCATTGAATTTAGAATCAACTGTCATTGATCTAAATTGAGAGACTTTTCTTCGTCTTGGCTTTTCTTTTGCAAAAGGCTGGGATCTTTTTCCAGTGTTGCTGCTGTTTATGATCTGTAAATGCGTCTTTGTTAATAAAAGTGGTCATTTGGGAAGTGGGACATTTTGCTTTCTGATCTACAAGGCTCTAACAGTCAAACTTTACCAGTGTCTTTTTCCCAGAGGAAAAGGATCAACAGGAGATCTCTCTATTTTGTTCAAGTCACATATTCCCCAGATAATCTTTGCTGAAATTAAGCCACATGTCAAAATAGGCACAAGAATTGGGATTCTGAGTTTATATTTAAGAGTCAGTTTTTCCTAGAAGAGGTTTAGATTCAGATGATGTAGGTGCTTTGGGTCCCCTCACAAATGTTTCCAAATGCAGACCTGAAAATTTGCATGTCCTATAGAAAACCAGAGAGAAGACTCTCGATGCAAGATTGAGATGGAAAGAAAACCTTACCCAACTTTACTGGTGACCCGCAGCAGAGTTTTCTGAATAGATTTCAACCAAGTAAGAACTACAAACTTACTGGTCTACAAGGCCATCCTCTGGGGCTCCAGTGGAGTCTATGGCTGTGTGCTACCTTGTGATTCTTCTCCTTGCGCTAAAAGACGATTTTGGCAGTACAGTACAAAATAGAAGAACAGAAAGGATGAAAAGGTATAGTGTATTCTACAGAGAATGCAGACAAATAGTAACCAGTAATGAAATCTGAATATAGTAAATAGCGGAGAACCCAATGCAAAGAGAGTGGAATTCTAAGCCAGTACTGACTTACCACTTTGGTGTCGACTTGACAAGACATGGTCAGCAAGAGACAAGGAGCCTCTACAATTTCCACATCTTGCTGAAGGCTGTGGTCCTTGTGAAGGGCAATGCATCTCAGTGGGACTTCCAGGGAGAGTGTAGAAATAAATGAAGACCTCACAAATGAGAACAAACAGAAGCTACTTATTCAAAGTTTGATATAGCAAGAGAGTCAGCTATCCCTTGCATTTGGCAGGGAGTCAGAAGCTGTAGGTACGTTGTGATCGCTGGCATGCAGACCCCTGAGGTGGCTAATGGAAAGAGTGGCATCTTATGTGATTGGTGTGGGTAGCATGTCTGGCTTTCTCTGGTTAGTACTGAGTTGGAAGAAAACGCAAAAATAGAGAAGATGGAGATCATTGACCAATACCTGACCATTCCGGGATGATTACTGAGCTGGTTGCTGCACACTGTGGGCCAGAGTTCTACAGCTATACATGGTCTGGCCATTGTCCACTTGCATATTAAGGAGATATTTGTGTCTTTCTCCAGAGAATTTACAGTCTGAGCAAGGGAAATAAAGTGTGTATTTAGGGACAAGACTGTTTGTGTCTGGGTACAGGGCCCATCTGAGATCAGAGTGAGGGGCCAGACTTTGGGAAGGGCAAGGGTCAGACAGTAAGCATGATAAAGGTCAAGCTGCAATGAGTTAGGTGTAGGCTTGGATGGTGGTCAGGCCAATGGTCAGAGTAGAGAAAGGGATTGACCAGAAGCTTCTTTCTGAAGGTGAGTGACCTACATAGGACTGACTCAGTGATGCTGCTTCATTTAGCCCCATGTGGTTTAAACCATCGAGCCAGTCTGGTTTAACGTCATGCTGTTCCTATTTCCTGACATCTCCTATGGCATTAAGAGACCTCTCCCAGCTGCACCTGGTCCCTTGAGGGAGTGCTTTTAGGAGTATTCTAGGGTTGGGGAGGAAGTGGCATGACTTTGATAACTGGGGCCCAGAGTGAAATTACAGCCTGCAGTTTCTTCCTGCTGTGTGACGGAAGTGTCCTCCCACTGGGAGGAAGGTGCTTTGGGCTTCACCTCCTCTGGTGAGCCAGAACTGCCCCCTGCCATTGTATTAAGAATCCAGTTGCTATGATGTCACATGTATGCGGGGATGGTAAGAATGTTAGGGACTTCGTTGCTTTCATTGAGCTGTTTAATGCGTTTCCTTTTCCTTAAGAGGTTGACTCCGGGAGTAACAACAATCCGTAATCTCCAGTCACTGCCTAGCTATTTTCTCAGATTAGAGGTTAGTGGTGAATACAGACAAGAAGTTCCTGCTTTTACAGAGAGAGACAAAGAAGCATGGTGGGGGTTGCTATTCACTGATATGGAGAAGACTATTAGGCAAGGAGAGGGGGGTTGGGGGAGGAAAATTAAGAGTTACAGTTTGAGCTGGGCGTGATGGCACATACCTATAATCCCATCACTCTGGAAGGCTGAGGCTGGAGGATTGTGAGTTTGAGCCTAACCTGAGCAACTTACTGGCTTCCTGAGACCCTGTCTCAAAAACAAACAATAAGAGAAGTCTAGAGATGGGATGGATGCAGTAAGTTTGAGATACACTGAGATATCCAGGAGGAGGTTTTTTAATATCCAGATTGCAGTCCTGGGGAGGGGCCCGAGGGATATTATCTAGGTGTAGATAGCACACAGATGAACATGGATGTGACCACTGGGAAGATGTACAACTAGAGAAGAGAAGAGCTGTGGGGACACAGCTGTGGGACAAAGAGGAGGAGGAACTGCTGGGGAGGTACCTGGAAACCTGGAGGGTGGGTGAGTTGTTTAGTTGTTTTCAACATTCCTCAGAAAAGAAGCTTTTTGCCTTGGGAATGCCCTGAATCAAGTGCATACCAGCAGCCTTGCGAATGGGGTCTTTTGGGGAATTACCAGACAGTTCCTTAGCACTGAGGCCGATTCTGTTCATGGTGAATGTGGTCTCTTCTTTTTTAAGACTGCTGAGGACTTGGAGAGTGGGGGATAGGGTGAGCACAAGTAAAATGTCACAAAGCTTGGTGTTCTTAGTGAGATTGAAAACTTTTTCTGGAAAAAACACTATGGTTAATTTTGGGGGTTCTAAAAACACTAATCTTGTCAATTTTTGTTTTGCCGGTTTTCTCCTTACTTTTCTACAGGAGAGAATTTTCAGAGGTTTGTCCTCTGCATTTTTGCTGATGTCATCTTATCATGGTGTTATTTTTCGGTTTTAATTTTTTGTGGTTCTGGCGATTGACACCAGGGCTTCATGCATGCATACACCAGGGAAGTGTTCTATCATGGAACCATACCCTCGTCCCCAGGATGTTATTTAACATACTGATCTAGGCATTTTCCAAATCTTTTTTCAGTACTAGGGATTGAACCCAGGACCTTTACACTGAACTAACTCCTCATTCCTTTTTAATTTTTTATTTTGAGACAGGGTCTGGCTAAGTTGTTAAATTACCCAGTCTGGGCTTTAACTTTCAATCCGCTTGCCTCAGCCTACCAGAGTGCTGGGATTATAGGTGTGCACCACCCGACCTGGTTTACGCTTTCTTTCCCAGTGACAACTCTCTAGCTCTGCTTCAGTCACCCCACCTACTAGATAAAAATGACCAAGACACCCAGTCACCAAATTGCCCACACTTGCTGTCGGGTCAGATGTGGCCTCAGGGCTGGTCTCCATGCTGAATTTGGGATTACAGGGGTGTGTCATCATACCTGGCCTTATTTCACTTTTTTGCTTGTTTTTTGTTGTTTTCGTTTTTCCTCCTTTTCTTTTTTCTTTAGCAGGTATACTCCATTGACTGTCTGACATATTTCATATTGTATCACACTAGGACTTCCATAGTACCTAGTTGTCGCATTTTAAGATACTAAGAATAAACTGAATTCAAGAGTTGTCAGCCTGGCTGACCTAGTATAAAGTTGCCCCACAAATTTTACTTAATGGTTTAAGTGGCCTTTAGTTACCTGCTTAATTACTTCATCAGGGTGTGTGAAATCATGATTCCTAAATCTGTCATTCCTTCTGTGTTTATTAGCTGTGATTCCTTTATGAAGAAGAACTTTTTTTCATTAATTGCTTGGTTATTCCCAAATATAGTTATTCAGGAACAGTGAAGTAGAAGCTTGATTCTTTTTTTTT
>RJWT010026471.1:0-15803 GCA_004365215.1 Cuniculus paca | reverse complement strand
TCTCTTCCTACCTTTGTGTAATCAAGCCACACTGACAAGAAGGCAAAATAGAGTTTTCATCCTGCACTCCAGCCAAGTGTGACTTGTTAGGGTTTGCCATTTTGTTCCACACTGTCACACGATGGAACTTTTCCATGAGACCCTGCTTGTGTCAGAGAGGTACTGGCAATGGCTTACCATGCTTGGTTCCCACAGTGTTTCTGGAAATGCTTTCCTTCCTTCTGCATGTACTCCAATTCCATTTTCATTATTTTACTTCTCAGTTCCAACCTCCATCCCTGTCACCATCCACACATATGCCAAGAATCCTTATCTGCCCATTCCAGCTTGCATACCTGTAAAGTCCCTTTACCAGCTGAGGTCTGCAGAGGCCAGTATGATGGACTCGTTCATTTGGTCTGTATGCTTTGGTTATTTTTCCCTTTCCTCTTCTTTGTCCTCTTCTTCTTCCTCCTCACTCCCCCTTCTTCTCTAGCCCCTTCTTTTCATCCCTTCTTTCCTGCTTCTTCTTGAGGTCATTATTCCTATTATTGTCTGGGTGGTGTTTTCAGCTCATTAATGACAGCAGCCAATTTACACATCCGAGGACTTGCAATATTCCTCTTGCGATTTTCCTGGGACTTGTCATTATTTCCTAGTAACAATCTGTAGAGCACTGGGTCCCATAGTAAGAGTGAGATTTCTTGTGGTACTTTGTTCCACTGCACACTTAAGGTTGTTTTTATGTGACAGCTTCACTTCGGACTCTGCTACATGACAGCACCACTATTACATCATTTTAGATTCATTTTCTTGTTCAGAAGGCTTTTTATGATCCATATTTGTGAACCAGCTGGTGGTGGCCTCGAAGCTTTCCTTTGGTGTATCCTGTGATCTGAATTCCTTTTCTCTGTGCCTAGCTCCATGTGCTATTCTTTCATGATAAGACTCTATGGAAAAAATGTGCTGAAGGATGCCACTTACTGTTTATTTAGTGTTTGCAATGTGTCAGACATTGTACTAAGCATTTAATATATGGTTTTCTTTAAGCCTATCAAAAACTGTGGTAGATATTATCCCAATATATTTGGGGAAACTGAGGTTAAGTGACTTGTCTGAGGTGTCATGGCAAGTGGTATAACCTAGATTCAAGATCAGTTTGCATAGTTGCAAAGCCCATAGTCAAAGTTTAGTTTCTAGAATCCTTTTTTCTTCCCTTTGGCTATGGAATGAGTTTTCCAAAAGTTCTCTTATACTCAGCTATGAAAATGTAAATGAAACCATCCTTTCTAGAAGGCAATTTAGCTATGCCTGTGAAAAGCTTTTAAGATCTTTTAAGTTTTAATATAACAAATTTCATGTCTGAGTTTATGTTAAGAAAATTATCATTAATGGGGGATGGACATAAGCAAAATATATTATGCACATTAAACACTCCACAAAAAATACAAAATGAGGTGGAGAGGGCAAGGAAGTAATGGGGTGAACATAATCAAAGCATGTTCTGTGTATGTATGAATCTGCCAAAATTAAACCCATTAATAACCAATAAAGGAGTGGGAAAAATTTTTTTGAAAAGGAAATTATAGCTGGGGTGGTGGTGCAAGCCTGTAGTCCTAGCACTCAGGAGGCTGAGGCAGGAGGATTGCCGCAAGTTCGAGGCCAGTCTGGGCTACATACCAAGTTCAAAGACAACCTGAACTATATGGTGAAACCTTGTCTCCAAAAAAAATTAATTTAATTTAAAAAATAAAAAAGAACTTGTAATTAATAAGGGCAAACATTTTACTGTAAGCGAGTTCAGAGTGGCAGTATTCATAATATGACAACTTTGAAACAAGTTCCGTGTCCAACAGAAAGGAATTGGCTAGCGTATGATACATGCAGTCAGTGAAGCACACAGCAGTCATCACGAATTAGGTGGAAAAAGAATATTTCAGTGGCATAGCAAGGTGTTTGAGGTATAGTCAGGTATAGTCATAGGATTTCAGGTTGAATATATCTTTTGTATAAACAGATACTGTAAATCAGTTCCAAAAAAAAATACTATGAGCTAGAGACACAGATGTGTAGTATATATTAAAATGTGGGGCCAGGGATTTAGCTCAATGGCACAACTTTTGCCTGGTAAATTGAGGTCCTGAGTTCAAGTCCCAGTACAAAACAAATGTGAATAGTTGTGAGATTAAAGGAGTTGTAATGAGACTGATTTTTTTCTTATCTTTTTTTTTGCGGCACCGGGGATTGAACTCACGACCTTGCGCTTGCAGGGCAGGCGCTTAGACAGCTGAGCTAGATCCCCATTTTTTTTCTTATCTTTTTTGCTATGATTACATAGCTGTTATTAAATTACTCCTTAATTGACATTTAGTTTTTAAAGTTTGTTTTTAGTTATTACTTTTAATAGGAAAAATATCTGTGTGTCATTCTCCAGCTTTATCAAGGTGAATTGATAAAATTATATAAATTTAAGGTTTGGAGTGTGACAATTTGATAATATACATTGTGGTCAATCAGTTAAGCAAGATCTAGTGAACATATCTATCACATCATCTAGTTGCCATTTTTGGTGTGTGCAGGAGAACACTTAAGATCTATTCTCATAGCAAAGTTTTAGTATGCAGTACAATGTTTTTCTATGTAGTCACCACCCTGTACATTGAAGCCTCAGAACTTACTCATCTTGTAAGAAAGTGCTTGTAACCTTTGATGACATCTCCCATTTAAATGTAGTCTTTGAAACACCATCTTGGTCCTTTCCTTTGTCAGAATTTTATGCTAACAACTCCTGTAGTTTTTTGTTTTTATTTTTGCCCCCTACCTGCTGTGCTGGGCTGAACTTGAGGGTTAATCACCTGTGCTGGAAATACCTGTAGAAGACTGAGCTCTTGGTTAGCATTGTGTGGCTCAGGAAAGAAATTCATATATTGTTTGATTGAAACCCTTTTCCTGATCTAAATTAACCCAGCATCCTCTCCACTTCCTTCCACTCCCTGCTTTGGTAAACCCCAGCACTCCTTATTTTTTCTCTGGAGCAATATTAGTTTTGTACTCATTCATATTGTGAAGGGAATTCCATACTGCTTAATTACAGATCTTTGGCCACTGTTTTTATTTACCAATGCTCCCAGTTTACATTGATAATGTAAACACAACCCAACAAGCATTTTTTACAGATGCTCAAGTTCTAGTTCCTCAGTCTGTTTGATAACTTTGCTTTCTTAATGTAGGTTTGCATCAGTTTTCTTCTCTGGCCCAGTGCGCTTTGGTTTCTTAACCAGGCTGCCTACGAGTCACCCTGTGCTCTTGACCGTGCTGTTATCTCAGATGATGGCCTGTACCCACCCCTTTACCTCCCTCCCTTCAAGCTTCAAAGGGGTCTCCATTCTTTCTTCAGCTCCGTTCTCTGTTTTCATTGGTTTGACCGTGTCTTTGCCGGCTTCCTTCAGTGATCCCCGTTCATCTCTCATTTCTGTCTAGAGAGTCCACTTCTCTGCCTCACAGCTATGTTCTTCACTGCCTGCATCAGACCCTCGGTGATCCTTTGCTTTGGTTTGCTCCTCCCCTGAAGTATCTTTCAGATTTCTTTAAAACAAGCCTCACCACTCAGACTGCTGAGCGTAGTATGGAGTCTGCCTTTTCTTTAAAGCACTTTGACCATAGGAGGAACTGTTTACCCTTAGAAGATAAAATACTCACACAAAACATCAGTTAGAGGTCCTTCTATTAAAAAAACAAAATATTAATTTTTATTTTTAAAAAAGGGTGTTTGTTTTTGCTTTGTGGTGCTGGAAATTGAAACCAGGGCTTCATATAGAGCTACATCCCCAGCTTTTTTTATTTTGAAACAGGGTCTCTCTAAGCTGTTAAGTGGCCCAAGCTGGGCTCAAACTTTTGATCCTTCTGTCTCAACCTCCCTACCATTTATCAAGAATAAATTATCTCTCACCTGTCCCTCTCCAAACAAGACCTCATCACATATCATTTCTACCTCTTAAATCATAATGTTAAAAAGTATTTGAAAATAAGCTAATCGAAATGTTATTTGCAATAGTAAAACATTAAGAAGCATCTTTTTTTTGCTTTTATAATTTTTATTTTAAAAAGAATAAAAGCAAGCCAAATAAAACAGAAGAAATCCAATCAAAGCAAAACAATGTAAGCGACACAGGACTTCAAAACAAGATAATAGAAAACCAACAATAGTTACCACAATGCCTTTTGTTGTCTTCAAAATAGCTGCCCATACCTTCAGACAGTAAAAATCACACAAAATGGAACACAATAGAGCCAATAAAAATGAAACAATGAATGCAAAAAGAACTTCAAACAAGACACAAGTAAATCAAAAATGGCTACCATAATATATCTTGTTATCTTTGAAATAGCTGTCCATGACATCAGATACGATAAAATCAAGACAAAACAGAATAAAACACAACCAAACAAAACAATCAAAATGATACAGGACTTCAAAACAAGATAATAGAGAATTAACAATGGCTACCACCTTCAGAACTAGATCCCGCATAGATGCTACATTGTGTGTTATGACCCTCTGAATAGACAGTCAGACTATCGGCTTTAGGCCTGCAAGGTCGGTGAAACATTAAACACTACAAGCACTAAGTTGTATTTTACCTCAATAGCTATCATCACAGCCTGTGTTTCTCCTAATCAACTGATCACTTATGGGGGAAGGGTGGCTCTTCTTGTTTCCCAGCCCATGTGCCAGAAGGGACTGGCATCTGGCACTGCCCCCAGCAGCCCATGCATGGTGCTGATCACAGGGAGGGCTTTCTTCTTGTTGGCTTCTTGTTCTTCTCCCCTGCAGTCCCAGAATGGTGCTGACTCATGGGAAAGGGCTGGCATCTCATTCTCCCCCAGCAGCCCACACAGGGCGCCAACTCACAGGGAGGTCTTGGCTTCTTGTTGGCTTCTTGTTTTCCTCCCTGAAAGAAGTATTTTAAATGCCCAATCGATGAGTAACTGTAAATTTTTACTCTGTGAACTATGATTGTCATTAAATATGATTATATATACTCATAATAATAAATACATATTGTTGAATAAAAAAGATTGAAAACCAGAGTGAGTGATTCCAGTTCTATAAAATTATATTTATAATTGATATATATCAATACATAGATAACTGATATATATTGATTATATATAGATATATATATCAAAGGAAGTTCTCAAGGTTGAACTTTTTGGATTATTTTAAATTTTGTTTCTTTTTATTTCTTCTATTTGCTTTTATACAATGCTTGATATTTTTTCACTCAGCAAATTTTTTTAAATTTTTATTTTAAAGATAATAAAACCAAGCAAAATAAAACAGAATAAAGCCAATCAAAACAAAACAATGTAAGTGACACAGGACTCCAAAACAATAGGAAATCAACAATGCCTCTTGTCTTCAAAATAGCTGTTCATACCGTCAGACAGTAAAAATCACACAAAACAGAGCACAATAGAAACAACAAAAATGAAACAATGAATGCAATAAAGGACTTCAAAACAAGAGAAGAGTAAATCCAAAATGGCTACCATAATATATCTTGTTGTCTTTGAAATAGCTGTCCAGGGCATCAGATGTAATAAAATCAAACAAAACAAAACCCAACCCAACAAAATCATGAAAATGAAACAGGGCTTCAAAACAAGATGATAGGGAATTACCAATGGCTACCACCTTCAGATGGAGATCCCCCATAGTTGCTACATTGTGTATTATTATCCTCTGAATAGATGATCAGACTACTGGCTTTAGACCTGCAAAGTCAGTGAAACACTAAACACTACAAGCATTAAGTTGTATTTAACCTCAATAGTTGTCATCACAGCCTGTGTTTCTCCAATCAGCCAGTTGCTTGCTTTGGGGGTGGGGGGATAGAGGTAGGGGTTGGCTCTTCTTGTTTCCCAGCACATGCACCAGAAGGGGCTGGCATCTGGCTGTCCCTGTAGCAGCCTGCACATGGTGCTGATTTGCAGGGAGGGCTTGCTTCTTGTTACGTCTTATTTTCTTCACCCACAGTTCACGATGGCACTGACTCATGGGAAAAGGCTGGTGTCTGGCTGTCCCTCCAGCAGCCTGCATATGGCCAGCAAATATTTTTTTAAACCAAAAAAATTCTAGTTTTCTTTCTTAGTAAGTTACTTAACTTTAATCTATGATTTAATCTTTGTCCATTTTCTATCTTCTTGACATATTGCTATGAACATACTCATTGTTTGCTTGACTTTTTATTATGAACTGCGTCATTCACATTAGAGATAGTATGTAACATAAGTATAGTTTAAAAACAAACAGAATCCTATATACCCATAATACAGCTTCAAAAAATTAATTCTTTAGAACTCTTGTATACTCCTAGTGGAGTCTTTCCTGTTCTTTCCTCCAAAGAGAAAGCCTCTCCTGAATTTGGGTTTCACATTCCCTTTCTTTACTTTAGGACATATATGTGTTCGGTGCACATTAATTCATATGCAACCAGTAAACAAGGGAATTGTGTTCATATACACAGAAGTCACACTGTATGTAAAAGGTATTTTCCGGCACATAAATGCTCTGTGCCACCAGAGAACTGCAGCTGGCTGTGGAGTGCACTAACATGGTTGAAAGTAGCAGGCTGGTTCTTCTAGTGTATGAAGCCCGTCCGCTACAGGGTCACACATGGCTCATTTGACCTCGCACTGTTTGGAAATGCTGTCTATACTTTTCTTCCTGAGCTCCAGGCATTATGTCCTAAGGTAGCTTCCTCAACCCTTCCTTAAATCTTTTCATTGGAAGTTATCTTTTGGACTGGGGATAGAGCTCAAAAGTGGTAAGTGTGTACTTTGCATATGCAAGGCCTTGGGTTCAATCCCCAGCACCCCAAAACATAAAATCTAAAAAGCTGTTTTTCTTTTTTCTATAAGACGAATTCTTCTTGGGGATTTAGCTCAGAGGCTCAAGTGCTTGCCTGGTAAACACGAGGTCGTGAGTTTATCTCTGGTACCAAAAAACAAAACAAAACAAAACAAAACAAAACAAACGATGAATTCTTACACTTTTAGTAGTATTTATATATTAAGAAAGTAACATGTCTTGTAACTATCCTAGTGTTTTTAGAATTCATATTAGTTTTATTAGTATTCTGGTTATGAAATGTCATAGGATATTTTGCTGTTTTTCTCCTCATAGGAAAATAGCCCATAATCTCTTCTACTTTCAATAGAATGTAAAAGGTTGTTTTCTTAATACAGATATTGCATCATACCAGAACAATCTGTATCCTTCAACAACACATTGTTTAACGTACTGAGTATTTTATGATTATACCAACATTAATTTATCTGTTCTTATGTCAGTGGAGCAACTGGTATTTGAAGTTTCCTGCTGTTAAAAACAGATGTTGTGAACATTTTTGTGTGTGACTCCTTGGCACATGTGCAAGAGTTTCTAGGTAATTATACCTAGTAGAAAAGCATGAGGCTTTGGATATGCACATCTTCATTTCATAAGACAATGCAAAATGGATTTCCAAAATGATTTTATTGTTCTGCAAGACAGTGCTTATTTACGCATATCATTGGCAACAGTTGAATTGTTGCCAACTTGTTTTGCTCTGATTACCTATAAGTATGTATTTCTTTGTCTATTCATATCGTTCTCTCCATGAAATGCCTGTTGATCTCCTGTAACCATTGTATTTCCAGTGTAAGGGTTCTATTTGCACTTCAGTAGGAATGCTCTCAGTCCTGGAAACTAATCTTTTTCAGTTATATTGCTCCAACTGTCCCCTTCCAGTTTCTGCCTTGTCTTTTCACCTTCTAGAATCTTTTTAAGGCCAGTCATTCTTAATTTAATGTAGCTGAATTTATCATTTTTCTTCCATAGCTTTTGCCATTATTATTATTATTATTTTTATTATTATTATTATTTAGGAGACAGGATCCTCTCAGTGTAGTCTGGACTGGTCTTGAATTCATGGCTGTCCTCCTGCTTCAACCTCTGAAGTACTGGAATTACAGGTGTATGCTACCATGCCCAGCAAGTTTTTGCCTTTTTAAATAAAAAAGAAATGTTTCTATAACTGAAGCTATATGGACATTCTATATTTTCCTTGAAATGTTTTAAAATTATGCCCATCATATTTCAATCTTTAAACTACTCACAGTTGAGTTTTATATATGATAGGAGCACAGGTCCAAATTCATTTTTCTAGTTGTCCCAATACTGTTACTGGATAGCTCCTCTTCCTCAGCCCTTTGCTCATCTATATAATTTTTTAGATGAGTATTGTTATGTTTCCCAGGCTGGTGTCAACCTTGTGGGTTCAGGTGATCCTCCATCCTCAGCCTCCCAAGTAGGTGGGACCACAGGCATGTGCCACCATACCCAGTTAGTTGTTGCAGGCATGCAACACACACACACACACACACACACACACACACACACATTGAGCCCTTGAGATTTTTATTAGAACTGTATAATGAGTTCTGCATGAATCTGGGGAAAACTGACACCCTAACAATATCGAGTCACCTTACATTCCGTTTCTTTAGACTTTCTTCAGTGTCTTTCAACAACTTTGGGTTTCTCTCCATAAGGTTCTTGCACATCTTTACCTCATTCCTGAGAAACTGATTTTTGCCACAATAGTAATAACAAGTAGTAATTATTTACCAATTATACATTTCTGTTATTGATGATTAATAGAAATGCAAGTGATCTTTACATACCATATAATATATCTAACAACTTTGCTAAATTCTCTTATTAATCCTAATTACATGTAGATAGGTTCTATGATTATAATGTTGTCTATACTAAATGATAATTTTAATTTTTAAGACCTTACGCCTTTGATATATTTCTGTTATGTTACTGGCTAACATCTGGGAAATGTTGAAGAGAAGTGATAATAGTGCATGTTTCAGGGCGGGGGATCTAGCTCAGCAGTCTAAGCGCCTGCCCGGCAAGTGCAAGGTCGTGAGTTCAATACCCGGTGCCGCAAAAAAAAAAAAAAATAAATAAATAAATAGTGCATGTTTGTCTTCTTCCTTATTTTAAATATTCCATTATTAAGTGTGTGTGTGTGTGGCATAGATTTTTCATAGGTTATTCTTTATTACATTAATAAAGCTCCCTTAAGCTCACAGCCTGTAAGGTCTTGCCATGAATGGATGCAGAATTTCATCAAGCGCATTCCTCCCCAGTAGCAGGAGGTCTACCAGAACTACTGAGTTGGTCTCTGGAGGCCTGGAATGTGTGGTAGGCATGTTTTTCCTGCTTCTCTCTCTCCAGCACCAAACTGCAATATATTCTGTAGTGCATCTTCTCATCTTTGATTGGAAAGTGGGAATTTTGAGTTTAGCCCTGGAGAAGAGAAAAGATGGCATACTTGAGCTCTAGATTGTTTAGGCTAACATAGGGGAGAAACAGGACCTGCCATGTGGTCCCCCTCAGTCACTACTGTGTGACATTGTGATTTGGGGTCCGGGTACAATTCTCAGTACCTGCAGTTTTCCTCTGAAACCTGAAGGGTAGGATTTGGGTAGTTCTGAGTTGTCAGTCAAAAACTACCTTTTATGCAGTAGTTCTGAAATTCAGTCAAAAACTACCTTTTAATGCAGTAGTTTGGAAATTCAGGTATCAGAATTACACATTGCTAGTCCCTGCCCAGTTCGTGAGTCAGAAGGTCTGAAATTTTGTGCTTCTAAGAAGTTTGCAAGGATACCAATGCAGCTGGTCATGCAGTCAAACTTGGAAAAATGCTATCCTAATGCTATCTCCTTAATATATCCCAACAGTGGACAACTCACGGTTACGGAAACAAAATGATTCAAGTGCCTGAGAGGAAAGGAGAAGACTACAAAAGTGACCAGGGATCCTGCTTCTGGAGGTGACAGGTGGCTGCCTCCTAATGTGGGCAAGCAGAAGAGGGAGATACCAGAAAGAAAGAAGAAAAACAGGATATTGGAGATAGAACAGTGGAAGAAACATATGAGAAAGAATGAGGGTAGACCGGTGGACCAGAATTAAGCAAGTACATCAGGTGAGACAGGCTATTGATTTTGCATCTCAGGAAGAGTATATAGGGGAAGGATGACAGCAAGGCTACACAGCTTCTGGTAGTGGGGGGGAGGAGATAGGCACAATTTCTTACGAGGATTTGTCCCACAGGGCGATGGTCCTCAGCAAAGTAAGATGGTAAGCACGCGATAAAGCAGAAGCTCAGTCCCCACAGAGTAAGAGGCTCAGTGTGAGTTTCCTTTTAAACAGATAAATGGTTTATTCTCAAAGTAGTGAAGAAAAGGGAAGGACTATAAGAAAATAAAGTTGAAAATGTCATTCACTTCAGGAGCCACAGTGCCTGCCAGAGCCACTTTTGACCTGGACTCAGGGCCAGTGAGTTGATGGGGTTAGGACAGGGCAAAGTCACACAGGGGGAAGGAGCTGGAGCCATGGCTCTGGTGGATGGAAAGCAACATGCACTGGGAGAGTCAAGTCTAACTTCACACATCGGACTAGAATCATACAACTGTGAGCAACATGACCAAACGAGATAAAATCAGGAAGGTCTTGCATTCTCCACTCCCCTTCCTCACCCGTTGCCAGCCTCCTCCCTGTCAAGGGCTGGTCACTCTCTGAGCTTTATGTCCGGCTTTGGTAGTTGGCACTCAACATGGCACTGCCTGCCAGAGCCTTGCAGGTGATCCTCATAGGTCCGGCAAAGTCCAAACAGCAGGCAGCTTGCCAAAGATCTACCAGACTAATGGCATCTATTTAATTCATCTTACGTGTTAGGACCACTGGATTCCATACATTCTACTAGCACACATAAGTCTGTAACTCTGTATTTATGCTATAAAATCTTAAAAGATTGCTTTGGATTTATATAAGTTCTTCCTTCTTAGGAAACCCGAGTCACTTGGTATGTATGAGTGTTTAGAAATCAATGAGAATTTTATCCACAGGAGTTTTGCTTCCCATTTGCTACAGAAAGGTTTTAGGCTAGGTGTTCTGTGATGCATTGACGCTTGTGAAACTATAGCCAAAAATATGCTTCAATTCTAGGAAAGAAAGATGTAGTTCTTAAAATTGAAGATTCTTATTATGGGATGTGCAGATCTTGTGTCCACACTTACCCAGGGCCAGATGCTGTTTCTGCTTCCTCATAACTGACCATCCAGTCTCTTTTTTGAACACTTTTATACCCTATTTCACACTCCTGATTATTGTGATAGGAAATTTTTCCTCATGCTGTACTGGAAATCTAGTAGATTCCTGTACAGATTTAATGACCAGAAAATTCTCCTTCACATCATACCAAAGCCTGTCTTCATGGAATCTCTGCCTGTCTGACCAGTCCTATTGTCCATACCCCCATTAAAAAAAAAAGACTAAGGCCTCTTTCAGCATCCTGAAGACACCACCTGTGTCCCCACTAGAGTTCTTTCTTCCAGGCAAAATCTCAGGCTTGATTCTCATAACTGTTTGCTCTTCATAGCTTCATTTCCAAGCTTTCATTGTCCTGTTTGCTCTCGCTACACCGAGGCCAGCCTAACTAAGGCTGAAATATACAGACTTGGCACCATTCCCCATACGAAGTCTGAGCCAGTGCTGAATATGAATGTAAGGGTCTTGGTCCTCCTGGAGCTTGTGAACAGCCCACTTCTTTAGTGGTCACCTGACTCTGTAGCACATATAGTATCTGTGGACAATCCAAACCCTTCTTTCTTTCTTTTTTTTTTTTTTCCTAACTCTTTAGGTAGACTTGCTTAGCCAGCATCAAAAACACCTATCTGAATTACTGAAATCAACACTCATTTTTATCTGCCATTCCAATGACCATAGCAGAGAGAAGTGAAGTGTAATTTGAGATACTTACTTAAACTGGCTCCTGACCATTCCCCCTGTAGTTTTTAAGAGGCGCAAGCCCTCCAGGGGAAGATATCATTCTCATTTCTTCCCCATGGTTTTCTCCTGGTCAGGATCTGTCGGTTGTTCTGGACCTTTGTCGCTGTACTGTCTGCCCACATTCTGCTCCTCAACACCTGACCTTGGTCATACTTTCTTCATGAAAACTTCCAAGAGACTTTTGGATGTGCCTGGGTTTCTGTTGTTGTCACTGGCTATTTCCCTCTCCCTTTGTCCTTCTGATCTCTGTCACTTGCTCTTTTAAATTTATTGTTTCTACTTTATGGTCCTGTTTTCTTTTTTCTATTCATGGTATCCATTTGAGAGTTCTTTAAGGGTGGAGATCTATTTCTATTTAAAACCTTTTATTTGTGCTGGCTTCTGACATCAATAGCAACAAATAAGCTTTCTTCAGAATGTTAATAATGTGCCCTAGTAGCTTTATGGTATCTTAAGGGGTTGAGGGGTTAGGTATGGACAAACAGTTGCAGAGTTGGAAGGGAACCAGGTTTTCCTAGACCCCAGTCCAGAACCGTTGTACTAACTTGGTAGCATCTCATTTATGCAATTCAGACAAGAGTATGAAAACACATTACTGTCCTCCCTTAGCTCAGAATGTTCAGAAACCTCAGGGAGCTGGTGGATGGGTGAAGAGTGGGCGTATCATTGAGATCATCTAACTCTACATGCTGAACATACCCGAGTCTCAACCTTGGCCCGCAGGGCTACTACTATGCAGATGAAATGGGTTTTCATTTACTTCGTATTCAAACCGTATAAGGGTGCTATGTAGTCCAGGATCTAGTGGCTGGAGTTTTGCCAAATAAAACCTCTCAAGGCTGCTAAGGAATTCTTGGAATTAAAATTACTAAAAAAAGTATCATGTCCATTAATTGGACATATGGCAGTGGGGCAGAAAGGCAAACTCTTTGTTGGAAAGCACCCACAGTACAATATTTTTTCATTGACTTGACTAAGGGTCACACCGGAGCCCATGACTTGCTTTCTTCAGAGTCATTTATTAACCTTAGAAGTGTGTAATGCATCACCGAGAGACTAATCCATGCCATACACTCAAAGGCCATAAACCAGAGTTTTCTGAACTGGCTAAGGGGAGTATGAAAGAAAACAAGAAATAGTCAATCCTCACCTTCACTCCTATCCCAAACATGGTTGCCTTTAGCACCTTGAATTACAGATAGCGTGTTAGTCAGCTTTTGTCATTGTAATAAAATACCTGAGATAATCAGCTTATAAAAGATAAGGTTTATTATGGCTCACTGTTTTGGGGTTCCAGCCCCTAATGAATTCACTGTGTCACTTTGGATCTATTAGGAGGCAACATCTCATGGGAGAAACATAATGGAGAGCAAAACCACTCACCTCACAGCCAAAAAGCAAAAGTAAGAAAGAGAAAGAAACCAGGGCCCTAATTCCCTCCTTTGAGAGTATGCCTCTAGTGACCTAAAAACTTCCTTGGCCTCCATCTCCTAAAGGTTCTACTATCTGCTAATTGCGCCACCCTAGGAACAAGTGTTTTACAACCAGGCCTTGGGGGGACACCCAAGATCCAAATAATAGCAGATAAATAAAGAGACTTGGTCTACACATTTGAAAAGCTATGATGGCAGCCCTCTGCCTCCAAGAGTGAACAAAGGGCACATCTGGAGAGGTGGGCTGTGCACGGGGCATACATTAACCTGCTTATTTACTGGAAGCCAATATCTGGTGGGTACACAACCAAGTGAACGTGGTCTCCTTTAAGTGAAGCCCGTTGGGAAACTTTTCACACATTCCGTGATGCCTCCATGTTGCTCAAAAGATTGTTAGGGAGTGAGTAAAGAAAAACACCAGAAAAGAAAATGACAACCATTGCTGTCCACAACTCAGAATTAGCTACTCTAAATATTTTAGGATATTTGCTTCCATGAGTTTTCTTTAAGAAGTCTCTTTCTATTGCTTCTTATTAAAATAAAACATGGCTTACTATGAAGCTTTCAAATAAGGAACAAAAATAAAAGAATTTTGGAGGACCTAAAATCCACCATTGACATTTGTCGAACATTATTTAGAACTTTTTCTGTATATCCCCTTCTTTTGAATATCATTAATTTTGGCAAAAAGTCAACCTTTGAGAGAGGATTTGATTTTTTTAAAATGGGTCAGAGTTGCCAGGAGCCATTTAAGTCTGGCGAACAGGTAATAATTAAACTGGGTTACAAGATTTTGGTGCCAAGTCAGGTATAATTGGTTTTCTTGGACAACTTAGAAATTGTCTTGAGGGGACTCATGTCAGAAGTGACCAACCACTGCCCCAGAGCGACTGTGTGACGGGCACGTGGTGCATGGGGTTTTAGAAGTGTTGGGGACTGAGACCTCTGGAACCGAGCCAGGGCTGTATCCCCCGAGGGCCATGGGCCTCTGTCAGGTCTTTACCCTTGCAAAGCCTCTGTTTACTCATCTCTAATGAGATGTTCATAATGTCCACTTTTCCTAAGCTGTTATGAGAATCAAATTAGGTCAGGGACATGAAAGCTCTTTTGCAAACTGTCAAGCCCTATACAAATGTTAGATTCTATTATTTAAGTGTTTGTCAAATTAATCTTGTTTCTTGATGGGCACACCTTCTACAGACACAGTCAGACCATGGCAGCCACATTACCCAAACCTCTCTGGGTAGAGCTGCTCCCTGCCCTCTGCTCTCTTTGGACTGCAGGGTTGTCCCCATCTCCCTGCCAGGCTGCTTTGCCCTTGGTGTGACCATCATTTTACCTGACTGTCTACACCTAGCTGTGGGCAAGAGGAACCAGAAGAGGCTGGTGGAACACACTTTGAATCACCATTCCCATCATTCTAGCTTCCGGCAGCCTTTTTAGTGAATGATCTTGATTAGGGGTATCTTCTGCAATTTTAGAAGGATCTGATCAATTTCCTAGTGATATAGAAGTTCTTTGGGAATTAGAAACTCATCAAAATGTCTTTCACAGAACAGGGAAGTCTGCAATCTGACTGGTTTCCCAGGAGTTCCCATGATGCATAATAAAGGGAAGAAATATTAAAAACTGTAGTTATCTGTGAAAAAAAAAAAAGGAGGTAATAACAAAACCACTCTAATAGGGTTTGGGAAGACTAAATTTCAAGCACTTCGCAGAGCCTGACACGTCAAAAATGCTTAATGAATTTTGGCTACTAGTTTTGGTGTTATTATAAAAAGATTAGAATTTATAGGCAGTGTGAGTTAGAAGGATGTCAGTGTATATGTCACTTGTCACTGGAGACTTTGGACACATGAAAACATGCCTGATCATCAGTGAACTACTGTTAGTTACTCTATATAGGTTACAGGTGTAATGCTTCATTGAATGCCTACTATGTGCCAGGCAGTGTGCCATGTACTGCACATACAATAGATATAGTCCTCATCCCTAGGGAGCTTCCTGTTTAGTAAAGGAGACAAGTGGTTAGCAAGTAATTGCAAAAATAAATAACCAGTTAGGGTTAGTTCTGAGTGCAATGAAGAGAATGTATAATCCTATGAGGTCATGTAGTCATGTACCCAGGAGCATCCAATTTTGTCTGGATGAATGTGGAGGAGGCAAGAAGGGTTTACAGAAAATTTTGAATAATTGATCTGGGAGTTGAGTCCCAAAGAATGAGCAAAGAAGGATTAACAGCAGATTCCAAGTAAAAGGACCATGGGTAAAGGCCTTAAGACTAGAAGGGATGGGGTACAGTAACATCTGAAATGGAGTGAAGGGGTACATAGCAAAAACTCTGTAGAGCCAAAAATGAGGGCTAGAGGGAGCTAAACCAGGCAGGACCTTAAAGACCATTGTAAGAATTGTGGTCTTGATCCTGGGAGCAAAGGTAACTCATCAAAGTGGTTTAAACAAGATGACCAGGTTTCTGAATT
>RJWT010026470.1:0-15811 GCA_004365215.1 Cuniculus paca | reverse complement strand
TTTGTTTCCCTGCACTGCTAATTGATAATCTCTTGTATTGCCATCCCACAATTTAGGGAATCCAACAATATTCCTGTCTTTAGTCTCAATGTTTTATTTTTTTAACGACAGGCAATTCTTTCTCTGATATCTGGGAAAAAATACATTAAAAAGGTCATTTGCAGTTAAGGGTACTTTCCTTTTCAATATATTATGGATGGATGATCACTTCTGTCATAAATTTTTCATTCAACCTCATGCGTTTTATTTCTGTGTCCTTTTGCATATATAATTATTTTCAAAAGTATTTCAACAGAATATAACACTTTGAATCCACTTTAAACAATAATTAAGCTTAACATCTTTACTATCAAAAGGCTTGAAATAAAGACTTGAAAACAATGACTATATTTTTGTATTGTACAATATGTCAACTGTGTAATTGTTGTCTTACATATGAAGGTTATAAGAGGTTATCTGTCTTAAGAATCTATTTCAACAGGTATTAAACATGAAAAATGGCTGTTACAAAAGTAATAAAACAATAAATATTTAACAGTTCTTGGGTTGCAAAAGCTAAATACGTGGTCATCTTGGGGCTTATTATACGTGGTTTATATAATTGTTTAGTGGAACATTTTAACAATCTTTATTACTTTTTCAATAACAAAGCAGTTTATTTGTAAGACAGTAGTATTACATACACAGTTGAGATAGCTTCCTTGAAAAACTTAGATACCTGGTCTCTTTTTCACCTTTTAAGTTAGACCTTGATTATTCTCAAAACTCAAGTTTCTCCATAGTTCTTATAAACTGCAGTTCACTGTTCCCTCAGCATAGTTATAGAATCCAGAGCTTACATTATCTGGTCACAGAATCATCTATAAACACATTTTTAAGATGAAAAATATACTCATTTGACCTGGTGATTAAAGAATTTTTTATTCATTTGTGAGTTTTTGAAATATTAATGAGGGTAAAGCATCTTATTGCTTAATCAATTTAAGATCCTGTGACTTTAATGGTCTCGCACATTTTCAAATACTTGAACAGTCAAGCACAATTTTGACACCCATATCTGATGTAGTTACTTAGCATGAAGCCATTTCCACTCATATTTCTTCTCTGCTAACTTCCATTTATTTTTAGCAGACCAACTATTAATGTGAAGTGCTATACATTATATATATACAGCACATAAATATGAAATACTTATTTATTTTGCTGTCATTGTAGGCCACAAGAGGAGAAAAATGTGACTCAATTATTGGAGTACATAGGCATCAACACTTCTTAATAATAAACTTATAAGACACTGGGGATCTATAATTTCTGAAAGGAAAGTCTATTGATTTTGGAAATGATGATCACATAGGTAGCACACACCCACTTAGACTAGAGAGTCACCCTCCAAGATCTGTCCCTGGGTCACAACTCAGGCATTTTGAAGTGTGAGATTTGCTGCAGAGAAAGAAGAAATGAGAGTTGATTTGTTGCAAAAATAAATAGATAAATGACTTTTAATCTTTAGTTTTTTTTGTTTTTTTGTTTTTTGTCTTTTTGAGACAGCACCTCTCTATGCAGGTCAGGCTGGTGTTGAGTTCACTTTGTAGTCCCGACTGGTCTCGAACTTGCAACAATCCTCCTGCCTCAGCCTCTCAAGTGCCAGTCTTTAGATCTTTAGTACACAGCTCTAAAGGTCACAGGTTTTCACTTTCTCCTTTTAACGTAACTACTCTCATTATCATTATACCGGTTTCACCCACTGGGAAAGTTACTAATATTTTTTTACAAGCTATAACATCGTGACCTCTTATCCAATGTTTCTTTTTCCCAAATGAGCACACAGGTTTACTCACTTTCAAGGTACTTGGGTAAAGTTGGAATAGTACTGATTCAATTCAGAGAATAAAAAGGGCCACTTTTCCTACTAAAAATTATTTCACTTTGAGCAAGTCATTACTTTTTGAGCAGTCTCTGGAAGGAGACAAATATGTCCTTAAAAATAGTGTCTGTCTTAAAAGGCCATTGGAATGATTAGCTAAAAAACATGTATGACAGCATTTGGCACCCAGTAAGCATTCAGTTGTGTTTTTCTTCAAGTTTACATTTCAATTATTAAAGTATGTTAAAAATATCAGACCGTTGAAACTTAATCTTTAAGTTCAGTATAATCCTATCATAAAAATTCTAGCAGTTAAAGTGACAAATTGTTCTAAAATTTATTTTAAAAAGGTAAAGACTCAAGAATGACCAAAGAATCCTAAAGGAGAGGAAAAAAATGTGGATGATCTAGAAACCCGATAAAAATACTTGGATAAATCTATAGTATTTAAGGATATAAAAATGATCAGTGGACAAAATAGGTAGTCCAGAAAATTTCCAAATACAGTCACCTCACACATGGAAAAGGAACCAAAGCAGGATAATAGGAAAATAAGTTGGTCTTACTGAAAGACAAAGTGGCATTAAATAGACATTTCTTTAAGAAAAATATATCCTGACACCTATAGTGCATGATAATACAAAAATAAAACTAATCTGAATGACAAATAGGTATGCAAAAAGTAAAAAAAATAGACATAGAGATAGTGCCAAGATGTCACAGCTTTTGGAAGATGAAAGTCGTAGCCGGCTGGCTCCCTGGCAGAAGGCACACAAATGTCTGGTTGAGGAAGCTGCTGCTGTCATGGTGGCCAGGAGTCAGTGAAAGGAGGAGCAGGGAGGGAGACAAATGCTTCCGGGTCATGACCCCAGTAGCTGCCTCTTCCCACCAGGACCCATTTCCTGAATTAATTCACTGATGTGTGTAGTGCCCCCATAATCCAATTTCTCCTAGAATCTCCACCTCTGAGCTGATAAATATATGAAAAAATATTCACTATCACTAGTCATCTGCAGGAAAATGCAAAACAAACTAAAACCACAGTGACATACCACCTGATGCCTGTTCAAAGGACTTTCATCAAAAGGACAAAAGATAACAAATCTTAAGGGCCGGGGATATAGCTCAGTGGCACAGCACCTGCCTGGCAAGTACGAGTTCCTGAGTTTGATTCCTGGTACCAAAAGAAAAAGAAAGATAACCAATATTAAGGTGGATATATATATGAACTCTGTTACACTGGTGGTGGTAATATAAACTAATATAGACATATAGGAAGCAGTATGGAGAAAACAGAAATACCACATGATAAGTCAGTAAAGAGTTGAAATTAGTAGGCTGAGCAGGTGTCTGTGCTCCTGTAATTGCTGCAGTATTATGCACAGCACAAAAGACATGGAATAACTCTAAGTGTTATGGATGAATGCACACAAGGATGGGTAAAACATGTAACACATGACTTGCAATCATAGAATACAGTATATGTTTAAACTTTTAAAAATTACAGAAAAAGGCCCAGTGACATTAATCTCCCTCAAAATGCTTCCCTTTCACTTAGAGCACACATCCCGTTTTTCTTGCCACTTTCTGAAGCAGTTCTGGAAGTCCTCTTTCAGGAGTGTCTTTCATTGCCTATCAGGGCTGCCCTGATGTCCTGAATCAACTCAAGATATTTATGGCACTTGCTGCCAAATAAAAAAATTATAGTGTGCCCTCATCTACCTCCTTCCCTGGATCTGGCTCTGCGGGACTTGTGGTTTTTCTCCGAAGTCAACGTGATCATAAAAGGTGATTGTTTTGAATTTGATTTGGTTCATTGAGGCAATCAGAGCAGCACAAGTAAAGACTGTCACCAAAGAGGACTCCAAAACTGCCTCAGAAGAGGGCAAGAATGATGGGATCAGTCAGTGTGTTCCAAGCAAGAAGTGGTCTTTTATGATGTAGTAATAACTGTAAGTTTTTTATTTTAACATTTGCTATATTCTTCAATCACATCCCATATATATATAACAGAATCTCATTTAATCTTCAAGAACAACAGAATTGTATGATTTGCAACAACATAGGCTAACTGGCAGGACACTGTGTTAAATAAAAGAAACCATTCATGGACAGACAAACGCTGCAAGACTACGGTAAAAACTTGAATTCTTTGAAACAACCGGTAGAATAGTTGTACAAGGGAGGATTTAAAAAGATGTTGATCAAAGGATACAAAGTTGAATTAAATAGAAGCTATAAGTTCAAGAGATCCACTTTAAAATATGGTGGCTGTACTCAGTAATCTATCGTGTCTAAAACTGCTGAGAGTATCCTTTAAAGTTTCTCATCACTAAAAGTAATATATGAGGTAAGACATATCTTAGTCATCTCAATTTAGCTGATTCACAATGCATAGATATTTTTTAAAGCATATGCAAGAAATATATAGACTTTTATGTGTCAGTTAAAAACAAATTTATTAAGGAAAGGTATGAAGTTATGTAGCTAACATGATAGAGAACAATTATCAGGTCAAGATTCAAAAGGAGATGCTGTTATTTACACGCATTGAGAACTTTCATGGTTAAAAGGTGAAAATTCTGGGACCCAAAAGTCTTGGGACCCATGCAAGGAAAAGTTCTGGGGGACACTGCCTGCTCAGGGCTGGGAGCCTGAAGCAACTCAGGGTAGCAAGGCCAGGTCCTGGCAAATATAGCAACTCTGGGATCCACTCTCCTGTCCCCAGCTGTGACTTGTCATTTGTCATTTGCTTTGTCACTCTCTGATGGCTGTATTGTCCTCACGGCCTTTTTCTCCCCTCTACAGTTTTACATTTTTGACACTGTCCCTCAGGTAGGAGCCAAGCAGCCTTGGGTGTGATTTTAGTCCCCACCGGGTGGTACAGTTCGGGCAGAGCTCTCAGACTGTTTCTCTCTCTGATGGATGCAGCCTTCAAGCTCCACCAGTTGCTGGTTGGTTGCTCTTAGCTTCAAAGCTGATCAGACCCAGGCTCCTTTAAAGGCAGAGTCCCCAAAGTCAGGGTGGGAGACTTGTGCTGACCCCAAGAGGGCTCCATAGACTGTTATTCCTGTCCCTGAGAACACTCTTAAGTTCAAAGGCCTCCACACTCTCCTAAAAGTCAGTTTCCATGGAAGAGACGACAGTTACTCACTTGGTAGATGACTTCTCCCTGTCCCCAAGCAGAACCTTTGAGCAAGGGCTGTGGCGCTGAGGATGGGGACCACAGCCAGTGTCTCGGAACTAAAGCCCAGCTCTGCTCTGGGACTGAGAACCCCATGGGCAAAGCTGGGGAAGCAGCACGTGGTCCTCCATCTTCCTCTCCTGGTGTAAAGCCCACCTCACCACTGGGGGATGGGCGGGAGATAGGGCTGGATTCCCCTAGACTCTGAGACTGGGCCCTCTGTGGAGACGAAGCTGTGCTCTGCTTCTGACTTCGCCCTCCTGGAAACTGGCCCCACAAGAGAGAGCAGGCAGAGTCAGGAAGGCCCTCCCAGGAAGCGCGCTGACTGGTGGTGGGGTCGGAGGATTGGGAGGTCACCGAGCCCTGAGGGGCAGGGAGGAGCAGCGTGGATTCAAACTCCACGGACCTCTGCCTCTCCAACGATGCTTGTCATTTTTCTCCTACAGATGATTCTTCATATAGGAAGATGAGACAATACATAGAGTTTATTTCAGTTGACTTGAATAATTTTGTTTGATTAAATCAACTCACTCTCATAATAAGTCAAAAACAAATATAAACAAAAAACTGAATCAAAGCTGGTGAGAGAACTCTGCCAAAATCTTAAATCTAATGCAATGCTACCCTTCTTGAAGATGGTTTGTAAGAAACGAGGGCCGGGTGTCAGTCTCTGTTGTCTGGTGCCCTTGAAATCTTGGAATAGCAGACTGCCTCGTGCATCACACTGTGTACCTCACCCTTAGAAGCCTTCTGTGATTTGAACCTGGTTATAGCCTGGAGGCAAAAATGGGAGGTGAGGGTGGGACCTGAGGAGCATCAGTGCTATCCTATGTGGTCAACACGGGATTAGTCTCCCCAGGCATGCTGGGAGACACCAACACGGCAGGGCAAGGGGGAGATGGGGGTGCCTCTGCCACTGTGGGTGGGGAAATCTCTTCCTCCGGCAAAGTGATCTCATTAGCATCTAGAAACTCAACATCCTCAGCTTCCTCAGGATCCTCCCACGCGTCTCCATGCCAGTTTATGGGATCCCATTCCTTTCTGATCGGTGCCCTCACCTTTTCTTCAGATACCCTTCGAGGCTGAACAGTAAACTTACATAATAGTTAGCTAATTGAACTGTGAAGGCCTGTGCTTGAGTTTCTGCAAACTCAGCCTTATGGCTAAAAGAGAGGAGATTTTCTTTCAGGACATACTTAGAAACTTTTAAATTTCTTATGTGTGATTGGAGCTGGGAATTTAAATCTTTGAGCTCCTTATTTTCCTTCATTAATTTTTCCTCGCAGTCAGAAGACTTTAGCCTTCCTATGAATGTTTTGAGCTCATTGTTTTCCTTCACTAGTGTGTCTGGGAATGGTGAGACCAAGCAGCCAGCATCATTATGTTTTCTACTCTGCCAAAAATACTCAAAACTTTCATGTATGGAGTCAATAAATTCCTGCCCTCTCACAAGTGCTAGATTAGGATAATCAAATGGATCTACACCGCATATTAGTCTAAACGGTTTGCACCAAGAGTTATCAGTATTCCCCAAAGAATTAGGAGAGACCATGGTGACTTTAGGTCTCATCAAATTACAGTGCTACTCCAGGAACCTCTAAAGCCATTAAAGAATTTCATCATTATAATTCTGTTCCTCTAAAGCCACTCCTGGTACCAAATTCTGCATCAGTGTTTTACTAGAGAAACAAATACAACACAAAATATACAAATGAATAAGAAATTACAAGATTGGCTTATGATGCTCACCCACAGTCAGGTGAGTCCATATCAGGAGGGCAATTGGTCTCTGACACAAGGCTGGAGAGTCTATGCTGGAAGGCTGAAGGATCTGCAATGGAAGCCTAAAAGTCTGAGCTGGAAGCCAGACGTCCAAGCTGAAGGTAAAGACTGGAGCTCCTCTGAAGAACAGAATTCCATCCATCCTTCCTCATTTCCCCTTTATACCACCCAGATGATAAGCTGTCCTAGGGTGAATCTTTCATGCTCTATGGTGTAGAATTGCTTAGCTGATTTAGTTAAACCTCTAAACTTCTCAAATCGACACAATCAATCAATCAGCCGTCATATCTACCTTGTATTTCACTCATTTATTCAAGATACAAAAATGTTCATGGTATTTTGCTCAGTATTAACCTTAAGGAGCAAGAACTTATTAAGATATGAACCCACATCGTGAACATAAAAGGGGAATGACAAACACTGTATACGATTGCTATAGTGTGGAGAATTATGGGTGTTATGTGACCAGTAGAAACATATGAAGAAACTCTGGGGAAACTGAGACAAGCAAAGCCATGCTAAAAGAAATAGCATTTAGCTGGACACCACCAACCAAGTAGAATTCCGTTAGGTGGCAATAACAATAACAATAATAATAGCTCAAATTGTATTGTTCAGCAAGTGCCCTAATCTATGCTCTTCGCATGTTTTAAATCATTCGATATTTACTTATCTTTATATAATGTGATATATACTATTATAACACTCAACTTAGAGATGAGAAAGGTGAGATATATTTAAACTTATTAAGTAATATTAACATCTTAAAATGCAAAAGCATTTTCCAACATGGAGAAAATGTAACTTTTTGAAAGTTTCATCAGATGCATTTTCTGTTGGCAATACTTAATGTTAGAACAGTAAATCATTATAAATATCCATTTGTTTCAATGAAATGTTACTTTCTGATTAATGATGTGGAGATCAAGAAACCTACTAAGAAAAACCTAGAAACACAAGTGTGGACCCTTGGAGAAGACAACTCATTAAGTACATGTTATGGTAGTTGCCTCTTCACAGCTAAAACATGAAGTTAAGAGAATGTTAAGTCTCCTATGTAACCATTCTAAAAGTTTGCATACATGCAGCATGTAAAGTTGTTATCCATTCCCCTATTACTTAATGAGAAAGAAAACTTCCTCATAAGAAAGCTAGGAAACCTTTTTCCATATCCTAGACCAGTACGGCTGCTCCACAGAACCAAATGTGAGCTCCCTGAGGGCAGTGCAAAAGAGAGAAGGTGTTGAACCCCACAGTTTCTGTCTCTGTGACTCGAATGGGAAATGCCCACTGATTTCAGACACAGCTTCCCAGCTGAGCAGTGCCAGGGATCATGAATGATGACAGAAACCGACCAGCAGCTCACACTGAAGATGATGAAAGCAGGGGTTTTCTCCCTTAGAGAATTGGCTTCTTTCATTTCTCGAGTTTTCATCTTTCAATAGGCTCCAGGAGAAATACATGATTGTCAATTTCATGTTAAATACATATGTGAAAAATCAGATGAAGTTTCCCATTCAGAAAAGGCATAAATGGCACAGTAACACCATGCATTGTTAGTATTTGTGTGTGCACGCGTGTGTGTGTGTATGTGACTGTGTGACCAAAATGTTAAACATTGATCAGAAATATTTGCTTTTTACTCTTTCTGAGCTCATGAAGTTGGATCCCTTAACACTGATCTCACAATTCTCTGAAATGAGAGGAGCTTCTGCTCACACAGGGACACATACACAGTGTCACGAAGATAACACAGACCGAGCCCTGAAGAGAGGTGTCATTGGTGTGGAGCGAGAGGCACAGAATAGCAGCTCACAGAGATGGAGAGGAAAGAAAATGAAGCAGGGAGCTTTATAAGGACCAAGCACAATGCAAGAATGGGCACTGTCCCAGTGCCCAGGTTGCAGCAGATGCATCCTTTATTTTCTTTGAGCTGCAGAGGGTCCTGCGCCTTGTGGTGGTGTTGTCAAAGTGCAGGTGCAGAAATGAGGTTCAGGGGAGAGAGACTGTTTAGGAGCTTGCAGCAGCTGAGGAAGCTCCAAATTTCTGTTTGAGAAGCTATTAAAGTGTCAAGCCAGTTGGAAGACAGGACTTGAACTACACTTTCTACAACTCTCTAGCTAATATTATAGAAGGAGGGCAGGGCAAATGCAATTATCTGAGGGGTCGAGGTGAACTCTCCACATCCCCCTGCCTGTACCCGCTTGAGGCTCTATGAGCACTGGGGCTGGCACCTGTCCCTGTCTGACTCCAGGATGGTGGCAATCAGCCTGTCACTCTTTCTGCCAGATGGTCACAAGCAACATTGCATGAAGCAGAACTTGGGGCAATTTTCAAAGAATAAAGCTGAAGTATAAAAGACTTTCCCCTGAAAAAGGAAGAGGTTATCAACCCTCACTTTAGCCTGGAATCTATTGCTCTCTCCTGAACTGAAGATTAGCACCAGCCTCCTCTGTCCCCCAGCCCTGCCCTGTGGCTATACAGAGCCCATGGCATAGCGCTAAGAAAGCACCACTCCGTGCAGACGCTCCCGAGTCTGCTGTGGGTGTAACCTCAAGGCTTCTGCAGGGCTCAGTCAGTGGAATTCGCACAGCTGCAAGTCCACACTTCCTTCCATTAGCAGAGTGGCAGAGGCGCCGTGCTCTGCCTCCTGCTCCACTTCGGAGGGAGGAGATGAGCAGCCTGAGCAAACCACAGAGAGAAAACATATTTTCTTGCTCTGCAGTGGTGCTTTCTGGGTAGCCCTTCTGTGGGATCGCCAAATTAGATACAGGACAAACATTTAACTTTCACACTTGCATAAGTATTGAATAACTTCAGTATGAATATAAATACATAAGTGCAAATATTAGCATAATAGATAAGTACCTCCATGTAATATTTTGAATATGCATATGTTGCAAATTAGCGTTACTTATTTGAACTTCAAATGCAACCCGGGAAGCTGTTTATTGATTTTCTAAATCTGGCAGCCTTACCTGTGTGTCAACCTAATGCTCAGTCCGTGGACTCAAAGAGCTCAGTCTGGGGGAGTCAGCTATGTACTCATCAATTAGAAAAGAAGAATGATAAGCTCTTCTTAATGGTACCATAAAGTGCTTTGGAATCTGATAAAAGAATGCCTAATGGAGAATTGAATGAATTAAGATACAGTCTTTTGATATCAATGTCTTTCTGTTTCACAACTGAAATCAGGTCATTAAAGTAATGACATGAGGAGTTGCTACAGGCTTGGGAATTAAGACAAAACCCAGTCCAAAGCAGGAAGCCCTGCAAGATAAGAATATAAGAAATGTCATGGTCACTCACCACATAGTATGTATACTTGTTCCATAAGAGAGCCTCATTTCCTGTTCCTTACAATGCTCAAGAAGAAGGTTAGATTTGATTTATATCATCAAAGGGGGAGTCTCTTTTCCAAACTGTGAGTGGAATCCAGTTTTCACTTATTTTCTAGAGTGCTTGCACTCTAGAGTACTCTTATTATGGTGTTTCCTATGGCTCTTGTTACTATTTCGGTGTCTTCTTTAGATTGTAAATTCCAGTAGGTGAATTTTTTTGACTCATGTTCTTTACATCCTAAACCCCTCATCAGCACACATGATAACGTAGATGCACAACAAGCACTGAGTTGACTGTCGGAATTAATGCCCCTTCAGGGGAGGTAAACTAAAGTTTCGAGATTGAATGAGTGTTGATGCCCACATTGTGTGCGTGTGTCTGTGTGTGGTGTGTGCATGTGCTTCTGTGCTGATTATATGCATGCTTTTGGACACTCTGGTGACCAAACAAGTATTTAGCTAGGGAGAATTTATCATAGTGCCTGTCCTCACCATCATGAACAGAAAAGAAAATTCAAATAAGAAGAACAGAATTCAAAAACCAGAAACACGATAGCAGAGAAACATTCTCACTTGTGTTAGACCATTCTGCTATATATTTTTATCTCTTAATCCCTTCACATTCCGTTTTTATCACCCTAATCACTACCTCATACATGTTACCTCACCTACTGAATAAATTATTACTCCTTAACCCTGCCATTTCAAGTTCCTTTTGTTCTTTTCACATCATTCTTCCATAAAAAATGAAATTTTATGTACGCATACACTTGCACACAGAGCCCCATGGAAAATAGGGGAATTCATTCATATTAATTGGCTATAGTTGGAGAGAAACAGATTTCCTACATTTTTCTTCTCTTCCTTTCTGATTTCAGCTACTGTATGCTATTGGTTTTCCTGAGTTACCATTGTCTACACTTTTTCCAGTTATTATTTTTGTTTATCCATATTAAATCAAAGACGTGTGTGTGTGTGTATGTGTGTGTGTGTATAGAGAAGTTTAAGCAGAAAACGGGTAAGATTTTTAGTGTATTTTTGGTGTACACATAAATTTATATATTCATAAATTTAAACATAAAATATATATACACATATCATATATATACATATATATATAATGTGGGAAGAGTGTAAGCTTGTAGCATGAGTAATATTTCTAAAAGTCTGTGTATACATAATTTTGCTTGAAATTGAAGTCTGAAAGTAAGGAAGTGTGGATACATCCATGTTTTATAGACTACTAGGTACACAGTGGGTGCTTAATAAATGTTAAATAAAAGTAATCTGCTTCTAACCACTTATTCTTTGTCTGCAATCAAGCAATGGGTTGCCAAATTATGTACAACTGGTTTTCATTAGGTTATATTTTCCTAGGCAGCAGGCAGAGGATTCAGTGCATGCTATGCATTGCACAACTTTCCCAGAGCGACTTACTGTGCAGTTTAAATAGATAAAATCCTGACCCGCACCCTGAAGGGAGATTGTGAGAGCTAAAAGCAGCATTCAGCCTATCTTTGCCTTCTTTTTCTCTTCCTTGTACATAATCTCATCATTTCCTTTGAAATAATAAAGGCTTCTGCATTTTGAACAAATTATTCCTGCACTTCAAACTGGTAAAAGTTTCCCAAGCCAATTTTAAGTTTTCTTATTAGTAAGATCTATGTAAATTTCGTGTGTGTGCATGCATGCGTGTGTGTGTGTGTGTTTTGCTTGTATTTTGTTGATCCATGTTTTTAAAATTTGGATTGAAGTATACATTGTTTTACTTGTCAGTGATAAAAGAACTTCCCTTTCTAACAATGAGTGATAAAGTGATTACTTTGTTTGAAAGAGATGTATAAGACTTATGAGCACTCTTACAAATTAATCATAAAACCCTAGAATATAACTTAATGTCATGTGGTCTATCCCTCAATCTAAGGTATCCCTCTTTACTTTATTTCTGTTCTTCCATTCTTGAAGTAATGCAGAAAATTTTAACAATGAAGTAATCTCTTCAGAAGCCCATTCTTTATTTTTACTTGTGAGAATGTCTAATTATGATTGAGTCATACTTGTCCCTCATTGGCACTGCCTCTATGGTCGCCAAAACAGTAGTCTACAATCTCTCGTGTGGTTACCCATGTGTTAAGGTAGTTCTTACATCGCACACATTGTATTTACTTGGTTACCTATGATTTTCACATCATGAAAGCCAATGAGAAGTAAATCTGCTGGAAGACAAAGCCAGAAGAAATCTCGATGACATAGTGGTAGGCAAAGAGTTCATGAACAAAAATCAAACTGCATGGGAAATACTTCCCAGAATCAACAACTGTCTTATTAAAAAGCTTTTTCATGTCAAAAGAAATCTCCAACAGAGTGAAAAGAAAACCCATGAATTTGGAAAACATCAGTCAACTGTCCCTCAAAGGACTTCTATCTAGAACATATAAAGAACTAAAAAAAATCGGTCCCCCGAAATTCAAAGACTGAATCCAAAAATGGGCATCTGAGATGAATATACACTTCTTAGTTGAAGAAATACAAATAGCAAATAAATACATGAAAAAATGTTCAGCATCATTGGTCATTAGAGAAATGCAAATTAAAACAACTCTGAGATTTCATCTCACTCCAGAAAGAATGGCCAGGATCAAAGAAACCACCAATAACAAATGCTGAAGAGTCTGTGGGGAAAAAGGAACCCTTCTCCACTGTTAGTGGGAGTGTAGACTGGTGCAACCACTGTGGAAATCAGTCTGGAAGTTCCTCAAAAAGCTGGGATTGGAAGTCCCATTTGATCCAACTATTCCGCTTCTGGGCTTATTCTCAGAAGAACTGAAAGCAGCATACCACAGTGATATATGTGCACCAATGTTTATAGCAGCACGATTTGTAATAGCCAAATCTTGGAAACAACCCAAATGCCCATCAGCAGAGAAATGGCTAAAAAAGATGTGGTATGTTTATACATTGGAGTACTACTCAGCTATAAGGAAGGATCACATTGGGGCTTTTATAGGTAAATGGATGTGACTCGTGACCATACTCATAAGTGAAATAATTCAAACTCACATGTGTAAATACCATATTGTCTCCCTAGTGTAAGAAACTCAGAGTAAATAAGATATAAAATCTTCAGTAAATATTGTGAAAGGGTAAGAAATTGCTCAAAGGGAAAATAAAAACTCAACTAGGGAAAAGGAGAAAAGAAGGAAGGAAAAAGAAAAAAAATATATAAATTTGTATATATACACTTAAGATAGCTAATATGATTGTACTACTAATTCTATTAGTTCTTGGAACAAAACAGTTAACATTCATAGGATTAGATCAACTTTGCATGTCTATGTCTGGTATCCTTAGTAACTCTTTTGAAGATAACTATGTAAAATAAAAACCTTTGTTATGTTCCTACCACACTGTTTTGAAAGCCTATATTGTTATTGTTTTGGGTTCTCTGTTATTGTTATTTGTCTATGTCTTTTTTTTTGGTATTTTGTTTTGTTTCATTTTGTCTTTCCCTTAATAAAGGATAGATGTACATGTATAGGCATATACATGCCTAGAACTTCTCCTAAAGAGTTCACAAGAATTGATTTTATTATGTGAGATGGTATGAACAGCTACTTTGAAGAAAATGAGACACTATGGTAGCAATTGCTGATTTCATATCATCTTGTCTTGAAGTCTAATAATGGTTTTATTCTTTGTTTTGATTGGTTTTAGTTTGCTTTCTGTTATATTATTTCAATATGTGCAAAGGTATGGACAGCTATTTTGAAGAAAACAAGAGACATTAAGGTAGCCATTGCTGATTTCCTATTGTCTAGCTTTGAAGGCCTGTAATGCTTTCATTCTTTTGCTTTGATTGGTTTTATACTGTTTTGTTTTGTCTGAATTTATTGTGTGTGAAGGTATGGAAAGCTATTTTGAAGAAAACAAGAGACACTATGGTAGCCACTGTTGATTTTCTGTTGTCATGTTTTGAAGTCCTGTATTGCTTGCCTTGTTCTGTTCTGATCTGCTTTGTTCAGTTTTGTTTTGTTTGATTCTCTTTTATTTTAAATGTAAGCATTACTTTGCATGCATATGTTGGCACACAGTCTTCTAGTAGCTTTCCTGATGGACACGTTTAAAAGGTGAATATACTGTCCTAGCCTAAAAAGGACTGTATGGTCCATGCCCTAGCAAGCTGGTAGATCATTTCAGCCAAGTTTTCTTCCATCGCTCCTCTCCATCTCAGGTAAACTAACTTCCGTGTTATTTTAGAGCATTCTAAGAGTATTTTCACTTTAGAATCTTTGCATGTATAGTTTGATCTGCTTGGAACTTGCTTCCGAGCCACATCTCTGTGTGGCCCTTTTTTTTTTAACCTCTCTTCAAACGTCTTCTCCCAGGGCTTCGATGGCTGCCATACTCAGTTACCACTCCTCCACCTTGCTATTCTTCCAGCTTCTTCCTGGCTGGTTATCACCCCACTTTATAGTTGGCGTTTTACTTACTTTTTGGTCTTCATCTCTTCAGCAATTGTTATGGCTTATATCTAGATACTTTTCCCACCCCCAACAAAGACATGTGCACTCACAGGTAAAGCTCTGGGGAGTGATTGGGTCACGAGTGTGTGATATTGGATTGGTCCACCAACGGGTTTATAGCTGGATGTAGTGTTAGGAGGTGAAGCCCAGTGGGAAGAGGTGGGTTACTGTGGACAAGATACAGCTATAAATATAGATATAGATATAGATATAGATATAGATGATATAGATATAGATATAGATAGATGTAGGTGTAGGTGTAGGTATAGGTGTAGGAATTGGGATTGGTATAGGTATAGATAGACATAGGTATAGATATCAGTTTAGGTATTGGTGTAGGTTTAGGTATAGACCTCCAGCTGGACTCATGGGGGCACTGTTGTGGGCTCTAGGTCTTCAGCTGGACTCATGCAGGACATTATTTTGGGATCCAGGTCCTTGGCTGGATTTTCTAGGTCTTCAGTGTTGTGGACAGATTTCCTGCACTTTCTCATGTTAACTCTTGGTGACCATCATAAAATAATACAAATTCTGTGTCCTGTATGTGATTGTTCTCCTTGCAATCCCTGACTACAATTGTATAGGTCTAGGCATAAGTATAGGTATAGGTGTAGGTATAGATCCAATAGGGGAATGAGTCACATAGCAGGAGTACATGGAACATATAGGTATAGAGATTGGTATAAGTATAGATATTGGTATAGGTATTAGTATAGATATAGGTATAGGTATTAATATAGATATAGGTATATGTTTAAGTATTGGTATAGGTATTGCTATAGGTATAGGTATCAGTATAGGTATTAGTATAGATATAGGTATAGGTATTAATATAGATATAGGTATACATTTAAGTATTGGTATAGGTATTGCTATAGGTATAGGTATCAGTATAGGTATTGGTATAGGTTTGTGTATAGGCATTGGTATACATATGTAGGTGTACTACGACTCCCTTGAGCACCACTGCTTCTTGCCAATTCTGCCATACTTCTCCGTCATGCTGAGCTGCCTTGGAGTCAGCCAATTATGGACTGAAAACTCTACAAACCATGAGCCAGAATAAACCTCTCCTCTTTTAACTTGTGGGTGTCAGGTATTTTGTTCCAACAATGAA
>RJWT010026469.1:0-15810 GCA_004365215.1 Cuniculus paca | reverse complement strand
TGAACCAAATATTAGTTGGACGCTTGACACATGCATAGGGTTACCCCAACTAGTGACCAACAGGCTCTCCAGTAGTGTCTACACTATCAGTGTGTTTTCCAATACTTCCCAGAAAGTTTTATCAGTGTCAGTACCCTGCAGTCCAATTCTGCCAAAAAGCCACTTTAACACTGGAGCCAAAGGCATTTTTTAAAAGAAATTACAGTATGATCTTCTGAACTCCATAGACCTCTCCGCTGCATAACCACTGATGCATGAAACTTTATTATTTTTAATTTAAAATTGTACAATGTCAGCTACTAGGTATTAGACATTTCCGATGACTATTAAATAAAGTAAATGTGAAACATGTAACTACTAGAACGATAGTTAATGAGAACAGAGATCAAAGAGATGACTTACTGAAGCAAATATTCCATCCGGATCTAAAAAGGTAAGAGTTGGAATAAAACTACTCAGCCCTTAGTACTTGTCTTACGTAACATGTCAAGAATTTATCCATTCACTGAATCCAATATCTTCACCCAGTCCTCAATTCCACACATGCACCCCAGGCCTCAAGAAGTAATTTGCTAATAAACATATGCATATAAAACACACGCATATAAAATACTTGCAAAAATAGGTGTAGCAAACACAAAATTAAGAAGATGGATTCAGGCTGCACCACAATTACTAAGCTCCAAAGAACTTACTGTCTTTCAGATTTAAAACAAATTAGTACAAGCACTATACAATGTTTTAAAAGCACACTGACACATCTATCACTGAGTGATTTTCCTGTGTAACCCTTTCTGATTTTGCGCCTGCACTTGCCGGCTACTAGAGACTCTGCTCGGCTTCCTCGGGTCATTGACCGACAGCCTTTCTCTGAACCTCGCTGATTTCCTGGAAATGATTCCAGGCACGTGTGGACCCATTAAAGTTAACGAAGTGCGCCGTCCGGGACACCAATGTAAGGGTTGCCACCGGAGCCCAGAGCAGTGCCAGAGAAGCCTCTACCTCTGCAAGCTAGCCTAGGGGTCTGATGAGGGGACAGGTTCCTCCCACTGCAGAGCTCTCCGCGCTGAAAACCGGCCAGCGGGGAAGTAGCTGCGTTGTCACCCTACCCTGACCCGCGCTAAGCCCTGGAGCTTCTCCAGTCCCGGGTAGCCCAGAGCAGGTGCACAACCAGCGTACTCGCGCGCGCGTGTTTGGGGTCTACCAAACATCGCCCCTTCTCACAAACCCCGCCTCTGGGAGGAAAAGACCTCGCTAGGGCTGAGGAGAGATCGGCTGCTGCCCCATCACACATCACACACCAGTCCTAGTCACCACTGGCCGCCAAACTGGAGCCTCGACTTGCTCTCCAGGCTCGCGCCCAAGCCGCCACCGACGCCGTCGCGGGTCCCTTACCTTGTGGCCTTTCCCTGGGGGACACCTGACGTTATTGGAGGCTCCAGCTGTTTGATTCATGTCCACACGAAATTGGAGGTTCGGGATCCTCTAACGGTGAAACTTGCTTAGCGCGGGGAGGTGACGGCCGCGGTGCGCGCCCCCGGGGAGGTGCTAGGGGTCCTTGCTGGCCAGCGCGGTGCCCGCAGCGTGAGCGAGAGAGGGGCGCGTTCCGCTGCGGGTGTCTGTAGGGCTCCTCTCCCGGGGACGCTGAGATCCGCTGCCCAGAGCCGGAGTCGCGGCCGCTTGGACCCCGGAGGGACCCGAGCCGGCGCCAGTGGCTCCGAGGGCGTCCAGCTCAGTGCAGCCTTCCCGGGAGCCGGTCCAGAGATCCAGCCCAGACGCTGGGCAAATCCAGAAGATCGGAGGAGGGTCGAGGAGGTGTACAAGGAGCCGGGTTGAAAGACTGGGATCTTCCCTGAGCAAGGGGTGGGAACCCGCGAAACGCGGAGTCGCGCGCACTTGAGCTCTACAAGAGCGCTCCGCTCCTGCATCGACCCCCTCCACGCCCGCAGGAGCTGGGGCTGGAGCGGGAATCGGTGTGGATCCGGGGCCCCTCCCGCCTCACAGGGATTGATTAGGGAGGGCAACTCAGAGGGGCTGGCTCCCGCTCCTGCCTGCAGCTCAGGCTCGGGACTCCAGTCGCCAAACCTCAGTATGGTCGAGAGGTGGCATGCGCGGCTCTGCCAGGAACCACGCACAGGCAAGGCGAGGAAGTGGAGGGCGGAGGAGGAGCAGGGATCCTCTGGGGTTATTAGCACAGATCCCACAGGCTACCGCTAAGGGAGGGAGGCGTCCTGGAACCAGGGAGCTCTAGGGACCACAGCCCTCCCTTATGGGGACTGACGCATCTTCTAGACTCCCACATAGTCGCTGCAGCCCCTCAGCTCCCCCCTCGACGTCCCTCTTGTTTTAGCATTTCTCTTTTTCTCTTGGCACCTCTTAAGTCCTGATCTCACTAGGCAGCATTTGGACACAGGTGGAAGAAACTAAGAGAACAAATCGGGAAAGAGCAAGTACTTCGGGCAGACTGCCTTGAAATATTTTAACGTCACAACGCTGCATAGCCCACGAAGAGCATGTCAAGGTACAATCATATGAATGAGCAAAAGGTTAATTTTTTTTCTAGATTTTTTTTTCCAGGCAGAGATTGTTGAGTTTGGATGGGCTGTGTGGAAAATCAAGACACATATTCAATTTTTATTCTCCAACACCAAATCCTTAGTTTCGCTGGACATAAAGTGCGGCAAGGAGTTGACTGGTGACTGAGGACCAGAGGTACCCTGGCCCCTGTAGGCACAGAGCTTGGTGATGAAATCACATCCTATAGGATGCACCTTCAAGAGTAGAAATGAGAGGTCTTCTAATTCTTCAGTTCTTTTTCAATGCTCATTGTCATTTCTTTAATGTTCCTAATTTCAAGTTGGAATAATGCTGGTTTTGTAAGATGAACGACTGGATTAGGTCACTTTCGCCCGCTGAAATTCAAAGGCAATTCCACGTTTCTACATTGAGGATGAAGGCAGATTTGGTTATCAGGACACTGCAGAGAACAGAGCTTGGATGTGGGGTCAGGTGTTGGTTAGAACCTTGTCTTTGCCACTTTCTAGTGCTCATCTTTGGGTGAGTTATTTCTCTCATTGATTCTTACATCTCTGAGGTTGGTGTTATAACTGCTGCTTTCCAACTTACAAAACTGAGGCTCAGAAATATTGATACATGGAAGGTTCTTGGCATAGGAGCAGGTGCTCATAAATGGAAGGTGTTGGTATTGCTAGCTGTCTGGAATAAATGTAGTGCTCCCATTAAGTCCCAGCTGCTATCCATGCTTCACATCTGCTCCCATATACTCATCTGTGTGGTCACCTGTGTGTCTCCCCTTCCCTACTCTAGCCTACAAGCTCTGTGGTACCAAGTGACAGGCTCAGGAGAATGATCTAGCCATGCTGTTGAGAGGTTCACCATGCCCTCCAAGCTAGATGGTTCCCCTTTGTGTTAGGATATGTATTTTATTAATCAAGTCTCAAAATTTTACAAAGAAAAAGATGAGAGAAATGCCATTGATGTCTGATCAACCTTATGTGACTTTCACAAAGATATGTTTGACTTTGGCATTATCTATTGTTTTAGGAGAATAACAACAATATTTTTTTCCATGACATGAATCATTTCATTCCGAAAGATTCCTACATAGTGGACTAGGGCCTTCACTCTCTTTTCCGTTCCTTTCCTTTCCTTTTATTTTTTAAATTTTCTTCTGCTTTTCGTTGTAGTGTAATTTACATATAACAAAATGATCAGATCTGTTTTGACAGTTGCATGCATTTGTATAATCCGCACCCCCATTAAGATGTATAACACCCCATCACCGTCAGATGGGTGCTTCTGGCTTCTTCCCAACAACCAATCCATAAGCACCAATTATTTTGATTTTTGTCATCATAGATTGGTTCTGCTTATTCTAGAATTTCATGTAAATGAGATCATACATTTTGGCTTCCTTCATTAAGCACAGTGTTTGTGAGGCCCATCATGCTTTGCATATTTCACCACTTCATTCTGGTAGTACTGAGCAGTAGCCTCGTATATGAATGTTCCATTATTTATCTATTTTCTACTGATGACTACATGTGCTAGTTCTAGTTTTGGACTATGAGGAATCAAACTATTCTGAGCATCTGTGTACATGTTTTGCTTGTGAATCTGTGCTTTCTTTCCTCATTTACAAACCTAGGAGTAGAAATTGTGGCTTCTAAGGTAGATTCAGGCTAAACTTCTTTTAAGGAGCTTGCAAGTAGTTTTCCAAAATGTTTCTATCATTTTAAATGCCTTACTTAGCTATTGCTGCATAGACAATCATCTGAAAATATGAGGTTTCAAATAAAGCACATTTATTTTCTCGGTCTGTGAGGGCCTGGGGTCCAGGTGCAGCTTAGTTCTGTTCCCTTTCCCCAGGGTCTCTGACTGACACCAATAAAGTCAGCCACTGAAGCTCTGATAGACAAAAGCACCCATTGCACCCACAAGCTGCTAATGGGTGCCAGTTCCTCACATACTTTGCAGAGTATGTCTCAGGCCTGGGCCAGAGGCTGGCAAGCAGCTACTTCATCTCCTCACCATGTGGTCCGGTTGACCAGGTCACGCACTCCAGAGGAGTGAGAGATACAGTGTACACAGGGAATGAGTCAGTGTATAGCCTGGTTGTGTAAGTGACAGCCCAACAGCTTGGATTGGGACAAAGTTGTTAGGTTGTCACACACTCACAGGGTGGGAGTAGCAAGAGTCTGGGGCTAGGGGGCACTATGTCAGGAGACGCCTGTCATAGTCTACTCATCATGGAAAGTGTATTCCCTTCCTTTCAAGATTCCCCCAAATCACCCCACTACAGCCTCAGCTCTAAGTTCAGAATTGTAGCATCGACAACCAGTTCCCAGTGTGGATGAGGCTTCCAGATACAGCCCTGGAGTTCAGTTCCCTCTATCTTTAGACTTTTGAAGTAAAGAGGTAAGGTGGCCTTCCTATACATCCAACGCTAAACAGGGCACAGGTGATAGTGAGTCCGTTGAAAAGGAGGACAGCAATGGTAGGAAGGGGTCACCACTCTTAGCCATTCTCAAGCCAGCCAGTGAAATAAAGTGTTTCCTGGCCTGATATAATTTCTCAGGTTTCCCCACACTGCAGCCAATATAACTCTTGCTGATTTCTGCAATAGGCTCTTCAGAAGACAGCTTCTGTGAGTGACCCACCCTGAAGGAGCAGGGAGTGATGCTCTACCTCCCTGAGGCCAGGAAATTCATATAGATGTTTTGGTATCTTTTCCATAGATTTGTTTCTTCTCATTCATTTGTTTATGTAATCAATAATTCAGCAATGTAGTGAGGGACTTATGGATATTTTTTTCTTATACATTGAGAAATGAGCCAATGCTACTCTTATTTTTGCCAAAATTATTATGGCAGGGATGAGTGGGTAAACTTGAGTGGCTTGCATGTACCTTTGTCATTTCTCTATCAATATGCAAGTGTGTGTGTGTGTGTGTGTGTGTGTGTGTGTGTGTATGCATGTATGTGTTTGTAGCTGGCTACATCCTTCACTTTGCAGCAATAATGGGTGCTTCGGGTTCATCCTCTACACTTTTTGCCACTTGAATCAGCCACTTCTCCAAGGATCCATGGTTCATATTATTGGGCAATGATGGTGTTAGAAGCCAACGTCTGGGTCCCAGGTAGGTTCACTACTCTGTGAGTACTGTTGTTTCTGGTCCGTGAGATGATAAAGAGGATGTGTAGGCTACCCCATGTCATGCAGGGCATCCTGGTTACTTCTCTCTCGTTGCTGATACAAAACATCTGACACCCAAAGTGAAGCAAGGAAAGGTTTGTTTAGCTTACAGTTTCTGGAGATTTCGGTCTGTATTCATCTGGTTTCAAGGCAGGGTGGCGTGGCTGAGGGGCAGCCGTTCATGGTGGCTGCAAGGAATGGCTGCAAGCAGCAAGAGCAAACCACGCAAAAGAGAGAAAAACATGTCTCCTTTCCGACCTTACATTGTATGTTGGCTCCACCCCTGGGCAGGTGCAGGACTCACACCGCCAATCTCAGCACTAGACAATGAGTCAATCACAAACACTAGATTAGGCCACTTCCATGACTACATGAGGCTTGGGGGACCTGTATACAACGCATAACATTCCACCCCTGGCCCCCCCAAAGACTCATGTACAACCCTTATACAAAAGATATTTAGTCCATCTCCAAGGGTTGCCTAAGTCCTAACAGTTTCAGCATTGCTGAAAAGTCCAAGTCCCAAGCCTCCGCCGAGATCTAAGGCAAACTCTTAGCTGCAAGCCCCTGTACAAATGAAAACAAAGTTAAACACTTCCAACATGCAATGGCACAAGACAGACATTACCATTCCAAAAGTTACAAACAGGGAAATACAAAGCATTAGAATCAAAGTAAGTCCAAAATCCAGCAGGGCAAATGTTAAGTCCTATATCTGTCTGTCCCGCATCTGAAGCAATGTGTGGCAAATTGTGAGCTCCAAAGGGCTTGTGTGACTCCACCCCCACTGCACTTTTAGGGGTTTTAGTCCCCGCACCTTCTCTCTTAGGCCCACTCTGCTCAATCTTCGCAGCTTTCCTTAGATGATCCATGCTCCTGGCTTTTTCAAATTTCTGGGATCTCTACTTTGGCTTCACACTCACAGCTTCACACATTGTCGTCTCAGGAGCACATTGCCTGACCTCCCGGGCCCTCTGAAATCGGAGTGGAAGGCTTTTTAACCTCAGAACTCATGCATTCTCCATGCACCTAAAACCAGCACCATGCGGATGCTGCCAAGGTCTGCTGCCAGCTGGAGCAGTGTCCAGGCTTTCCTCTTTCTTGGCCATAGAGGTTGAGTGCCTGGATTGCTGGGCACTCTGAACCTGATTGTGAGGAACAGATTCTCTATGTTGCCGCCACTGTCGCCATTCTGGAATGTGGTGCTCTGCAGCTTTATCCCCTGGGCAAAGTCTTTTACTTTTGTAGTTTTGAGGCTGCAAAATGTGGGGATCCTCTGCCTCTTCCTGTGATGCCTGCAGGCCATCGTTTGTATTCTGTTCCTTTTCAGCAATCGAGGTTTCAGCTCTATCTTTACAGTCCACAGCTTTCTGACTAAACTCATAGAATTTTAAATTACCATGCTGGGCTCTTTGCTCTTGATTTCCAACATAAATCTGGCTAAAAGCTGCCAACAATAACCATGCCACTGCCTCAACATTCGACTGCCTCAAAATTTCTTTTGCCAGATTAATAAGGCCACCGTCCTTAATCTCTGTTTTAGGCAAAGTCTCTGGACATGAGCAAACTGCAGACAAACTTTCTGCCAAGCCATAGCACACATCGTGTGGTGTCCAACACCCAATACAGTCCTTCTTCCCAGCAGAAACCTCTTGAGCCTGGTCTTTACCGGCAGGCTTTCTGTTAGCCTCCTGGTCTCCTGAGCTCGGACCAGAATCTCCCCTACAGAACTGCCTAAGCTGTTACAGGGCTACTTTTTCAGGTGCCATCTCCAAACATTTCCAAACTCTTCCCACAAGCCATTCCCAAAGGCTCTTGAACCACATGGTCATGCATGATCACAGCAACGACCCCACTCCACTGGTACCAAATTCTGTCCTGGTTACTTCTCTCTCATTGCTGGTACAAAACACCTGACACCCAAAGTGAGGGAAGGAAAGGTTTATTTAGCTTACCATTTCTGGAGATTTCAGTCCATATTCAGCTGGTTTCAAGGCAGGTGGTGCAGCTGAGGGGTAGACATTCATGGTGGAGCGAACAGCTCAAAATAGAGAAAAACATGTCTCCTTTCTGACCTTACATTGTATGTCGGCTCTACCCCTGGGTGGGTGCAGGACTCACACCGCCAATCTCAGCACTAGACAATGAGTCAATCACAAACACTAGATTCAGCCGCTTCTGTGACTACAGGAGGCTTAGGGGGCCTAGATACAAACCATAACACAGGGATAGCTATAAACATTCAAATTTTCAAGTGTCTTTGGATTATATGAATCCAAATATGAACTCAAGCTGATGTCTCTAATTCCAGTCCATCTCCACATGGGTGACTCTGGCTGTCTCTCCTTTATCTGTAAACACCCACCCTGATAGTGAGAAATCTGGCAACTGATGGATCATGTACTGATGGCTTGGTTCAAGTGCGCACATATGATAGATTCAGAAGGTTTAATTGTAAGCTGGTGTGGACACCAATATTCACTGGAGTGTTATTAACTGCAGTACTCTTAGTTTTCTTTTGATCCAGGCTTGTGAACTTGACTCATTTCTAGGATCTTAAATCAGCATCTCTCTCTCTCTCTTTCTCTCACTCTCTCTGTCTCTGAGGCCATTCCATTCATTCCATGCACTTGCAGTAAACTTAGATTATTTTTTATTTTGTCACATTCTGCATTGTGTTATATGGTACAAAACTGGACCATGTGATATTTAGAACTGTATTGTTTAATCTCCAAATATGCAGCAATTATCTAACCATTCTGATTCTAGCTCAATTTCACCATGGTCTAAAAACATACTTTGTGTGATTTCCCTTACATTTGTTCCCATGTGCTTTATGGCCCATGTGTTGATGTACTTCAGTGCATGTTTTATGGGAGTTTGAGAATATGGATAATGCTGTTTTGTATGGAGTATTCTATAACCATCAACTACATGAAGTTGATTGACAGAGTTGCTAAAGTCAGCAATATCATTACTGATTCTCTGCCTGCATGAACTATCAATTACTGAAAGGGGAGGAGTGAGTCTCCAACTATAATAGTGAATGGGTGAGTTACTCTTTTTAAATCTATGAGTTTTTACAGCATTATTGGGCATTTTCATCTGTTGTCAGGTGAACAGGTGTTTAGAAATGTTATGTATTTTGGGAAAATTAACTTTTTATTATTACATTTTCTCTTCCTTTTTCCCTTTTCTTTTTCTGGTATCTGCTTTGCTCAAAATTAATACAGCTCCACTGAATTTCTTATCATTGGTGTTATCATGTTTTATATGTCTTTTAGTATGGTTCTTTTTGTCTTAATTCCTTTCTTTTGATATGTGCCTGTATATTTATAATAGCTTTCTAATAGATTACATGGAATTGAACTTTTTATATTGCTCTAAAGAAATACGTGTCTTTTATTTTTTTTTATTTTAAAGAGAATAGAACAAAACAGAACGAAAAAAGCGAAAGAAAACAGAATAGAGTCAAACATAATATAGCATTTCAAAACAGAACACTGCAAGCTATACAGGTTTTCAAGACATAACAACAGGAGATTAACAATGGTTACCCTAGTGTCTCTTGCCTTCTTTGAAATGGTTGTTCATACATTTACAGACAATAAACTCAAACAAAACAAAGTAGTATAAAACCAGATAAAAGAGAATAGCATTACAGGTCTTCAAGTCAGATAACAAGAAATGAGCAATGGCTACTGTAGTGTCTCATTTTTCAAAAGAGCTGTTCCTATCTTCTCGCTTATTGCTTTCAAATAGTAGGAAAGAGACTTAAACCAATCAAATCAAAGAATAAAAGCACCATTGGATTTCAGAACCATTTCTTCATATTTATCAGGAATTTTGTATCTTATTGAGTCTTTCAGTTTCTTACACTAGGGAGACAATGTGGTGTTTACACACGTGTGTTTGGTTTATTTCACTTATGAGTATGGTCTCAAGTCGCATCCATTTACCTATAAAAGCCTCAATGTGGTCATTTTTTTATAGCTGAATAATACTCCATTGTATAAAAGTACCACATCTTCTTTAACCATTCCTCAATTAATGGGCATTTGGGTTATTTCCAAGATTTGGCTATTACAAATTGTGCTGCTATAAACATAGGTGCACATACATCACTGTGGTAAGATGATTTCACTTCTTCTGGGAATACGCCCAGAAGCGGAATAGCTGGGTCAAATGGGACTTCCAGTTCTAGCTTTTTGAGAAACCTCCAGACTGACCTCCACAGTGGTTGCACCAGTCTGCATTCCCACCAACAGTGGAGAAGGGTTCCTTTTTCCCCACAGCCTCTCCAGCATTTATTGTTGGTGGTTTTCTTGATCTTGGCCATTCTTTCTGGAGTGAGATGAAATCTCAGAGCTGTTTTAATTTGCATTTCTCTAATGACCAATGATGCTGAACATTTTTTCATGTATTTATTTGCCATTCGAGAAATATGTGTCTTTTAAATGATCCTTTTCAATCTCATTTGAAGTGATTTAAATATTGTAGGGCTAATATCTACCATGTTCTGACTTTTCTGTTTGTTACATCTGTTTATTTCCCTGGCTTCCCTGGCTTCTCTGGTTTGAATTGAATATTTTGTATGATTCCATTTTTCTCCTTTCTTACCATATTAATTATGCACATTGTAAAGCTATTTTAATGGCAGTCTGAGAGTTTCCCATGCATATTTTGAAAGAATCTGAATCCTAACAAGAGACACTAGGGTAGCCATTGTTAATCTCCTATTGTTATGTTTTGAAGACCTGTATTGCTTGCAGTGGCCTGTTCTGAAATGCTTTGTTGTGTTTAACTCTGTTTTGTTTTGTTTTCTTTAAAATAATAAAAGAATCTGAATCCATTTTTAAGTAACACAACACTGTCTTTGCAGTATCCATTTCACCTACTCAAATGATGTAATCAATCAGTACTTTATTTTACTATTCCTTAAGCAATTACTTCTAGATTAACTAAGAATAATGAAAGGTGAAGATTTTATTTACCATTATTTATTCCTTCTGCACATGCAAGTTTCTGACCTTTATCAATTCCTTTCTTCTGGAAAGCATTCTTTATGTTTCTTTCAGGTAAAATTTCTTTATGACTATTTTTCTGAGCTTCTGTTTATCTGAAAAATTCTTTACTTTTGCTTTATTTCTGAAGTTGATTTTTTTTCTTGTAACCCTTTAGATATTTCCCTCCACTTTTCTTGCTTCCGTGGTTTCTGATGAGAAAGCTGATATAATTCATACCTTAGTAGCTCCATAGGTAAGATTAATTTTTCTCTGACTTCTTGCAAGATTTTCTTTTGTCTTTGGCTTCCTGTAGTTTGGATATCATATGACTAGATTTTTGTCTTGATGTTTATTGTCCTTGGTGCTCTCGGTACAAAAGGGGCTTATGTTTTGATGCCTGTACTTAATTTTAGAAATTCTGTGTGTTTTTTTACTTCAAATATTTCTTCTCTTTCTCTCTTTTCCTTTTCTGGCATTCCAGATGTGTGTATTTATACTTTTGAACTTGTTTCCCATGACCTTTCTCCACAATCAGAGATTCTTCCCTAGGGCCGGTGCATTCTATTTGTGAGCCTGTGGAAGGCATTCTTCACTTTTCACAGTGATACTATTTCTAGCATATCTCTTTGTCTCATTTCTAGAATTTCCATATTTCTCTGTATGTTACTCATCTTTTTTGCATGTTGCCTTTTTCATCCATTAGAGCCTTTAATATATTAGTTGTAGTTATTTCAAATCCCTTATCTGACAAGTTCCAAATCTGTATAATAACTGAGTCTCGTTCTAATGCTTACTTTCTGTCTTCTGACTGTGTTTCTTTTGCCTTTTTATAGTTTAAAAATTTCTGTTGAAAGCAGACATGAAACATTCGGTGGCAATAATGGAGATAAATAGGCTTTTAGTGTGAGTTATCTCTTGTTGTTTTTCTTCTTGCTAATCTGCCTAGGGCGAGCTTTGTCTATGTTTGCTGTAGGTGTGGGTGATAGTGTCCTCAATTGCCCTGATTACCTTATTTCATCTCCGCTGTTGATTTTGAGCATCCCCATGTCCCCCTCCTCAGAGCAAGTCTGTCTTTCTGCTGTGAGTCATTGTTCTGAGGTGGGAGCTGTCTTGGGGTAGTGGTTCATCTGTTCATGAGAGAAGTATTCTGTAATCTTTATGGCGCGTCTCAGTCTTTTGGTGGGCTTAGGCACCTTGGCTGAGGCCTTCACAATTGTCTCTTAGTTTTATTTTCCCCTTGGAAGGGATTAGAAGGGTGTTCATATTTATGGCACTGAGAATCTAACCTATGGCCTTGTGCATGCAAGGCAAGAACTATCACTAAGCCACATCCCCAGCCCTGACATGTATATTTATTGATCACCTACTTAGTATCCAGTGGGTCCTGTGCAGAGCTTATGTTTCTGCAGAAGAGTCATTCCAGGCACACATTTGTTACCCTACAGTTATATGGACTGTGCTTCTTAAATCTAACAATACCATAAGAAAACTGCCAGTAACTTGACACATCACATGAAAGCTATCTGTTCTTAGGACCTGAGACTTCTGTGTGTGTAATTGCAGGTAGGAGCGTTTCCCTTGCTAAGTGTGTAGTTTTGATTCATTTGGCACTTTCTGCCATTACTAGAGACTAGTTGATTACATGGCTCCAGGTTACCTGCTAGGTCGCCTTTAGTATACATTCCTCTCCAATCAGGAGCTGCTGTAGCCACCTTCTCCTTCGGGATGCATTCTTCCCCCGTGGGAGATGTGTCACTGTTCCCATCACCTGCTCTCGAGCACACAGCCCACCTGGCTTCCTGAGCTCCTGGTTGCAGTGCCAGCTCTGCTTTTTGGGGGGAATCTCCTTTCCTTGCTTCAGGTCTGTTAAGTCTTCTCAACTGACAACCTGAGTAACTAAGTTTTAGATAATTTCCTCAATGCAGCCCATAAAGAAAGAGAGAAGACCTATTAGAATCTGTGGTGGGAGCAAGAGAAATAAGGGCAGCCCTTCGGCTGCAAAGATAGGATGCTCCCCCCTGTTTGGGGCCTTGTTGGAAAGTTGGTTGTGAGAATGGATGGAGCCCCAGAATTTTGGCTGCTTTCAGGCATCAGCATATGGCAAGTCCTGATTGTGTTGTCCCTAGGAGTTCATTCTGAATGACCTTGAGGTGGGAGGAAGGACCCTCCTCCAGGAAAGGCCACGTGGACCCCTCCATTGCCCCTGTCTGTCTGGCTCTTAGCTGCAGAATCTCTCAGTCCCCCCCCCCCCCCCCCGCCTGCTTGAATCCTCTTGGCATGGGCCATGTCTGTTCCTACCAGTCTCACTTTGAACTGCTCAAGTCTCTGGGTTGGTGGACTGAGCTTTTATTGCATTCTGTCTGGGTGTGTGGCTGACGAAAAGTGCTGTGGAATCACGTTCCTGTTGGCAGCTAGATAACTGAACCGTGGGACTTAGCAGGTGAATACCCCAGCCCTCAACCGGAGGCTGAGGTGACCTGGAGGTGCATGTCCACCCTGACTCTCTGATCAGCCACTGCTCACACCAGGAACTTGATAGCAACACACCCTCCATCAGTCTCCCTCCTTTCCTTACATGGTAGCCATGAGCTCAGGCAGCTCCAATGATCAGCACAAAACTGTCCCTGAGTCACCAGCTTTATACTGGGCCAGTCTCTATTGGCCTGTCCCAGATTGTGACAGAGGTCCTCCCAGTCAGTCAGATGCAAAGACTCTCAGACCCAAGTGGCCACCTAGCTTCTTGCCTTCACTCCTTCACTGGAGTCAGACCCACATTGTGGCTGGGTGTGATCCAAGGAGCTCACCTGGCTTCCCTCACACATGTATTGCTGCCCCGGACAAGAACTTTCTCATGAATCAAATAAGAATACAGACTTTTATTAGAGACTTTCAAGAGAAAGGAAATAAGGAGGAGCGATGTAAGGGAGAATGATCAGGTGGGATGAATATGATCAATATATGTTATATGCATGAATGAAAATAACATTGAAACCTGCTATTTTGAAAATTATATGCACTGATAAAATATTTTAAAAATAAATTAGATGTTCAAGAAGTCTGAGTGTTGAATACCATGTGTTGCCAATTTCCTGAAGAAGGAAAACTTCTGAATCCCATTTCATCTCAGAGGGTTATGGCCAGGATTACCTCCGACTTGACCAGCTCTAAGTAACAATCCTAGATTTAGAGTCTCTTTTTTAGGGAGAACCCCAAAGTAAGACAGAGTGTGGGACCACGCTAACAACCACAGCCTTAATTTGCTCTTATAATTTTATGTAAATCATACAGTGATTGGAAATAGTTAAAAGGGTCCTCAGTAGAGGTAAGCACAGCACACTTAAGGCACACATGACAAATGACAAAAGTCCATTCCCCTCTCAGATAAATACTGTGAACTTGCGTGTTAGAGACTGATGACTTGCGTGTTGAAGGGAATTCTTCCAAACAATTCAAATAATTTTAATTTGCAGCTCTCTTATAGCAGTATTTTTAAGTTAGTAAACTGGAAAACCCACAGGGGATGGGTTTGTAGACCCCTTTTATAATGAACACAAGAATCTGGAAGGTGGAACCATCCCACAACTCACCTACCTACACACAGTGATTTTCAAAATGCCCCAAGAAGCTGTTGTGAATAGCATGGCTAAAGGAATTTGTACTTCCTAAGCAAAAACATCTATTTTAATTCAGTATGTGTTCTCAATCAACTCAGCCCCCTATTCATGGGATTGTATGAATTGCTTTGGCATTTATAGAGGGGAGGGGTGTTGGATCAGGAGATCCCGGAAAATGATGCTCTGTCCCACCCCCCTGCCACGGGTGAACCTTGCCATCGAGGCTAGGTGGGTCCCTCTCTGCTGCCCTCTGTTTTAACTGTATTGGTTGACTGGGTGGCACTGCTCAAGTTAGATGTGTGCTTTGCATTTGATTTCATCAGTTGACTCAAGGTATGGAATTGTTGTTTCTTTTTTTTTTTTTTTTTTGCGGCACCAGGGATTGAACTCGCGATCTTACACTTGCCAGGCAGGTGCTTAGACTGCTGAACTAGATCCCCAGCCCTGGTGTTTTTGAGACAGGGTCTCACTATGCTGTTCAGGCTGGCCTTGAGCTCACTTTGTAGCCCAGGCTGGTCTTGAACTCACAACGATCAGCCTGTCTCAGCCTCCCGAGTGCTGGGATTACAGGCGTGAGCCACCACACCCAGCTGAAATTATTTCTAAAACTGCACAGAACTTTCATGTAATAAAGTTCATTCTTTGTTCTCTTACTATATTAGATGTGGAATTCAGCAAAATGCCAGGGAAGATTGCCACTTTTCTTTCTTTTGTCCTCACCCACCATCCTGCCGTGCCCCTGTATCTGCTAACTGTAGTGTTCTGCTAGCCCCACAACCCCGTCCCTTTCCGGAACTCTGTCTCCCAGGCACGCTGCTCCCCACATGTGGAGCATCCTCATCCACACACCTGGCCAACCACTGTCTTCTTCTCTCTAAAGCTTGGGATGTTCCGTCCTTCATGAGACCTGCACACTTTAGCACAGACAGTTCCACTGACTCCCCAGGAGTTCATATCAAAATGTACTCATGGTCAAGACACGTACTTCAGTCAGGTGTTAGGTTTCAAATCTAGAATTTGCTTCTCGTAAAGTCATTGCCACTATGCAACTGGAAGATTTGTAACATCTCAAAGGTATGAACAGGTGCAACAAATAACATATTGCATATATAATATGTATAATATATATAAGTAAAAAGAACGTAGATGTGTATGTGTACCAACTCCCCATGGTGAAGGTAATTATTATGTACTGCACACATGTACTAATAAAACTTATATACATACATGTTTATGTTTATATATTACACATAAACGCATACATTTCAGGAAAGTTAAATGAGTTACTGCACTTTGAATAAAAGTCATTGGGAGAATTAGGATTATAGCTCAGCAGTGCAGCAGCAACTGGATAGCATGAGGCCCTGAGTTCAATTCCCAGTGCCACCAAAAAAAAAATTGTTAGCCCTTTTTTTATTCAGTTGATACTAGTATAACTTGCCAGAATCCAAATCTGGTTCAGGATTCTTAAATTA
>RJWT010026468.1:0-15811 GCA_004365215.1 Cuniculus paca | reverse complement strand
CATCAATATACTGTACATAAGAAACACATTTAATTCAAGCGGAAATTCATAGACTGAAAATCCAAAGGGAGAAAATAATTGATCCAAGGGACAGAAGACCAGAAAATAGCATGGGTAATTTGCCCATCAACCGTAGAACAGATAAGAAAGATATGCTATTTTCATACAATGGAAAGCTAACCAGTTGTAAAGTAGGATAATCTTGAGGTTCTTTGGATGCAACTGGAGATCATGTTCATGAGTAAAACAGTTTGAACTCATACCAGTGAACACTAACATAAAAAACAGAAGGAGTCAGTAGGATCCAAAAACACAATTGACATTTTAAAAGTGATAGGGGAGGAAACACCTAGGAGGAGAAAGAAGTAACCAATGTTAATTTCTTATTGTCTTGTCTTGAACTCTTGTAATGTTTTCACAAATGTTTTAGGTTTTGTTCTGTTCTGTCTTGTTTTCTTAGATTTTACTATGTCAGATGGTATGGGCGATATTGAACATAATGGGATGCATTATGGTCATCATGACTGGTTTCCTATTATCTTGTTGTGAGGTCCTATAATGCTTTCATTCTTTTGTTTAATTGGTTTTATTCTGTTTTTTATGTTTGATTTTATTAAGTGTGATGGTATGAAGAGCCATTTTGAAGAAAAAGACACCTTATAGTAACCATTTTTCATTTCCTGTTATCTGGTGTTGAAGTCCTATAATGCTTTCATTCTTTTGTTTTGATTGGTTTTAGTCTGTTTTTCTATTATTTGATTACCTTGCATAAGAGGGTATGGACAGCTATTTTGAAGTGAACAAGAGACACTGTGGAAGCCATTGTTGATTTCCTATTGTTTTGAAGTCCCATAATGCTTTCATTGTTTCATTTTGATTAGTTTTATCCTATTCTGTTTTGTTGGGTTGTATTGTGTGTGAAGGTATGGACAACTATTTTGAAGAAAACAAGAGACATATGGGAGCCACTGTTGATTTCCTGTTGTCTTGTTTTGAAGTCCTGTATTACTTGCATTGTTCTGTTCTAATTTGCTTTGTTCTGTTTGTATTGTTTTCTTCTATTTAAAATTTAAAGAAAAGAGTACCTTCATTACATATAATGTTGTAGAAACTTAGCTATCTCACCTGGCTAGTGTATTTTTCCTCACACCCTTTCCATTGTTACCTGAATACTTTGTTCTACCTTAATAATTTGTGAAATACACTGTAATAATCTATTAACTTAAATATTTTAAGTACTACAACTGATTTGTTATAATCTAAAGCATATATTATAAGGTCTAGAGATTTGTCTATTTTCCATCTGATATTTTAAAAATCTACCATTATATGATGGATAAGAATGAATTTTCTATAGACCTAATTCTGTCATTAACTCTGCAAAAATCACTGAGTCAACCATTTTTCGATTCAGTGCTTTTGGTCACATGCTTACTGTTTTAGAGAGGTTAAACTTTTCCAATTCTTAGGTTATAGGAAAGGGCTATTACTGTCTCTGGTCATAACCTAATTCTTCCTGCTCATGACAGACTCTGTTACCTGTTTTAAACTCTGTCTTTTCATCTCAGCACATAAGTGCTTCCTATCTGGGTGCTATATTTGACAATTTTTTTTTCCTTCAGGGTATGATTTTAAATTAAAGCAATGATTTTTTTAAAGTTTCCTGCTAAGTGATGCCTGTCTTATACATGCATAATGCCATCCACTTTGTAGTTTATGACATTTCTGGAGAAAAAAAAATTATGATATATACAATTGTCAAGTTAGCATATTTTCAGTGATTTTTATTTGTAGCACAATAAGAATTTTTGGTATGATAAAGACTATGGGGAATATGTTAATATTTATTGAGTCTCTACTATGCTGTAGGTGTTATGCAAAACATTTATATACAGCAGCATATAAATCCTAAGGTAGGCCTCTTATGTAGTCTTATTTTTCCATTTCATAGCTGAGAAAACAAGAACCAGTAAATTTCTCATGCACATGTGTTTAATAAATGTTTGGGCTTATTTTAATTCCAGTTTACCTAATTCAATATAACAAGTTGTATTGCTGGTCTCATCATAAAAAATCCTACAATTTTAATAGCTTTAAATACCATTGGCAAACAATAAATTGAATATAATATTGTCTTGGTTACTTTTTCTCTCGTTGCTGGGACAAAACACCTGACACCCAAAGTGTAAGGAAAGGTTTATTTAGCTTACAGTTTTTGGAGATTTCAGTCCATAATCAGCTGGCTCCAAGGCAGGGTGGCATGGCACAGAGGCAACACTTCAAGGCAGCAGCCACAGCAAAGGGGAGCAAGACACAAGCCTCCTCTCCTCCGTTATATTGTACACAGGCCAACCCCCCTTCAGGGTGTGTGTAACACTGACAATGTCTCCTTGCCCTCCTTTGCCCAAGATGAGGATATTTACAAAGTAAGAACCCTGGCTTTCTACTGAGTCTTTCAGTTAAACTTCTAAACTTCTCAAGTTGACATAGTGTATCAACCATCACAAATATATAGTTTAGTAAGATTTGCTTCATGAATCTATCTGTGAAACCAACAGTCAAGCACATTAACATATCCACCTCGCCCAGTTCCTCGTGTCTTTCTGTAGTTCTTTCTTTTCAATCCCTACTCAAATTTCAGACAATATAATTTCTGTCCCTATATCTAAAATTGTATTTCCAATAATTTTGCAAGAAAACTCAGAAAATGCATGTTTTTTTATCTGACATTTTTACAAAGGATAACTATTTTGAGATTCATCCATATTGATGTAGTTACCACAGTTCATCCCTTTTTAATGCAGAGTAGCATTCTATTTCAATTTCATTTCAATGATTTCCATCAGTTCTATTGGATTCACCTTTTGGTGACTATGTCCTTTATCTCCAGTTTTTGGCTTTTACTAATAAAATTACTTTGAAAATATATGTATAAACATTTCTAAGCATATATGCCTTCATATATGGGCCATAAATAATTGTAAATAAAATTGATATATAAGAGATGAAAATTCATCTTGTTACATAAGTGAAAGCTTTTTCTAAAAATGCTACACATCTAATATTTCTACTACAAGTATGTATGAAAATTTTACTTGCCCTACGTCCTTGTCAAAACTTGTGGTTATTTTTAATACACATAGTTTTCTATGTGTGTTAGGGAAATTTATTGTGATATTAATTTGTGTTTCTTAATAACAGATAAAATTTGAAGATATTTTATCAGATTTTTCATCCCTATATATTTTTGTTAAAGTATCTGTTCAAATCTTTTGCTTATTTGTCCATTTGTTTGCTTCTTATTATTGAATTTGAGGGTTGCCTATACATCGTGGATATGATATCCTTTATAAGATATATAATCTACAGACATTTCTTCTTGTCCATAACTTGGGGTTCACATTTCTATTAGTGTCATTTAATGATCAGAATTTTAAAACTTTGATATAAGCTAGTTTATTATTTTATCTATTTACCTATTTTGCATCAATACCAAATTATAGTTTCCAAATTTTCAGTTTTCGAACTCAATGACTTGATTTTCTTTCTTTATTTTAAAGAAAAAAAGATAAACATAACAATGAAACCAAGTTTCAAAATAGGTTGGTAGGGCAGTTAAAATAGTTGATACATTGCATATTGTTGTCTTTGTTGTAGTTATTCAGAGTACATTTTAGGCTTGATATCTTGTCCAAACAATATTAGTACATTATTGGTTTCTGTCTATATTCTCTTCCAGTAAATTTAGTGTTTCTATTTTATTATTTAAATTTTGGGTCCACTTTGACTTTAGTTTAGTGCATGGTGATAGACATGGGTCTAGTTTTAGTCTTTGGTGGGTGGAGAGTTAGTTTTTCCTGCACCATTTATTAAAGAGACCATCTTTCTTTCATTGAACTTGGTTAGCTATTTTGTCAAAGATGTGAAGGCTGAATTTGTTTGTAGTTATGTCTGCATCTTCTAATCTGTTCCATTGATCCTCAGGTTTGTTTTTCTGCCAGTACCACACTGACCTTTTCATAGTAGCTTTGCAGTATAATTTCAGGTCTGGGATTGTGATGCAACCCAACTTGCCTTCACTGCCCAGAACTTCTTTTGCAATTCTAGGTCTTTCGTGGTCCCAATGAATTTTAGGAAAGTTTATGTAGATTTGTGAGGTATGTTAATGGTGTTTTTATTGGAAATGCATTAAATCTGTATGGCAGTTTCAGGAATATGGTCATTTTTGCTATGTTGGTTCTTCCTATCTAAAAGCAAGGACTATCTTTCCATTTTTTGATACACTCTTGAATCTCGCTTTTTAGTGTACTGTAATTTTCACTCTACAGATCATTTACAACCTTTGTTACATTGATTTCTAGGCATTTCATTTTTTTGGGTATTAGGTTGAAGGGTTTGTTTTCCCTAATTTCTCTGTGAGATTGTTGCTTATGTACAGGAATGCTATTGACTTTTGAGTGTGGACTTTGAATCCCACTACACTACTGAATTTGGATATTAAATCTACAAGTTGTTTGGTGGAGTTTTTGGGGTCTCCTATGTAAAGTACTACGTCATCTACAAATAATGATAATTTAAATTCTTCCTTTCCTATCTTTATTCCATTTATTTCCTTCTCTTATCTAATTTCTCCGGCTAATGTTTCCAGAACTATATTGAATAGGAGTGGTGATAGTGGAACACTTATCTTGTTCCTGATTTTAGAGTTAAAGCTTTCAGTTATTTAATATGATATTAACTCTTGATTTGTCATAGATGGCTTTTATAAGATTGAGGTAAAGATCACCTATTTCAATAGTTTCTAGAGTTTTTAACATGCATCTATTGATATGATCATGTGACTTTTGTCTTTGGTTCTGTTAACATGATGTATTACATGTTTTTATTTGCATATGTTGGGCCATCCCTGCATCCTTGGAATGAGTCCTACCTGATCATGATGTATCTTTCTGATGATGTGCTGCATTATGTTCACCAGTATCTTATTAAAAAACTTTAAATCAATGTTCATTAGAGAGATTGGCCTGTGGTTTTCTTTCTTGGTAGAGTTCTTCTCCAGTTTTGGAATCAGGGTAACACTTGCTTCTAGAATTACCAAATGCCTTTGGAAATACTGCTTCCCCTTCAAATTCTTTAAAGATGTTTAGCATCAGTGGCAATAGTTTGTCTCTATATTTCAACAGTGAATCTGTCAGGGCCTGGTCTTTTATTTGTTAATAAATTTTTAATTACATTTTCAATTTCAATGGCTGATATTAGTTTACTCAGAATTTTTATATCTATTTGATTTAGTTTTGGCAATTTGATTGCATCTAGGAATTTGTCCATTTCTTTTGTGTTTTCCATCTTATTAGAATATAGTTTCTTACAGTAGGTATTGATGATCCCCTGGATTTCTGTGGGATCCATTGTGATTTCCCCTTTTTCAGCCTAATTGCTTGGATTGTGTTTTCTCTTTCTTCTTGTTGGTGAGGTTGGCTAATGGTTTTTCAATTTTATTTATTCTTTCAAAAACCAACACTGGGGATTGAACTCATGACCTTGCACTTGCCAGGTGCTTATGCCACTGGGCTCGATTCCCTGGCCCTTGTCTTTTTGAGACAGGGTCTCACTATGCTGTTCAGGCTGGCCTTGAGCTCACTTTGTAGCTCAGGCTGGTCTCAAACTCACAACGATCCTCCTGTCTCAGTCTCCCAAGTGCTGGGATTACAGGTGTGAGCCACCACGCCCAGCAAAAACCAACTTTTTGATTCACTGATTCTTTCTATTGTTTTCTTTGTCTATTGAATTGAGTTTTGCTCTTATCTTTATAATTTCCTCTCTTGTATGAGCTTTGGGTTTGATTTGTTCTTCTTTTTCTAGACATTTGAGGTTCAGCATTATGCTTTTTTATTTGAGCTCATTCCATTTCCCGGATGTGTGAGTTCATTGTTACAAATTTCTCACACAGGACTGCTTTCATTGTATCCCATAAGTTTCAGTATGGGATGGATTGGCATTATCATTTAATTATATACAATGTTTAATTTTATCTTTAATTTCCTCTGTGACCCATTGGTTCTTCAGAAGGGTGTTGTTTAATTTCTGTGTATTAATGTAGTTTTTGTTTTTTCCTCTGTCATTAATTTTCAGTTTTGTTGTACTATGATTAGATATGGGATGATGTCAATTCTTCTACATTTACTTAAACATATTTTTGTTAGTTAATATCTGATCTGTTTTGGAGAACATCCCATATGCAACTGAAAAGAGTGTGTATTCTGAAATTTTGGGGTGGAACACTCTGTAGACGTCTATCAAGTCCATTTGTTCACAAGCTTGGTTAAATTTTAATATTTCTTTGCTGACTTTTTGTCTAGTTGATCTATTCTTTTGTGAGAGTGGGTTATTAAGATCCCCCACAACAATTATATTGATGCTTACTTAGGTTTTCTTGTCAGTTACTACTTGTTTTGTTTAGTTTGGTGAACCTGTATTTGGTGAATAAATATTTATGATTATTATCTCTTCTTCTTGAAGTTTTTCTTTAATGAGTATATAGTGACCTTCTTTGTCTCTTTTGATCTGTTTTGGCTTAAAGTTTTATTGTCTGCAAATAGAATAGCTACCCCTGCTTTTTTCTGGGTTCCTGTTGCATGGAGAATAGTTTTCCATCCTTTAATTTTTTGCCTATGAATTGGGGGGGAGGAGTTAAATATGTTTCTTGAATGCAGCAAATTGGTTGATCTTGCTTTTGGATCTATTTTGCAGTCTGCTTCTTTTGATTGATGAGTTGAGACCATTGTGATAATGGTTATAACATATATGTGTCAGTTTTTCTTTTTCATGTTGTTTCCCTGTTGTTTGTTCCCTGTTTTTCTGTTCTGTTTAGTCTCTTGTCTTGCCTGGTGGCTTCTTTCTATTGGTGTTCCTGTGTTTGTCATCTTCATTATACCTTTCTAATATGACTTTCAGAACATTCTGTAGAGCTGATTTTGTGATCATAAATTTCTTCAGTTGTTCTTTGTCATGGAAGTATCCTATTTCTCCATCCATTTTGAAAGATAGTTTTGTAGGGTACATCAATCTGAACTGAAGATTGTTTTCTTTTAGGGCTTCAAATACTTCACTTCAAGCTCTTTTTGATTTTAGGGTTTGTATTGAGAAGTCTGCTGTGATTCTGATAGACTTTCCTTTTATAGGTGATATGCTTCTTTTCTGTAGCTGCTTTTAATATTTTGTTCTTATGCTGAATTTCTGAATTTCTTGGTGTAGATTTATTTTGATCATGGCTATTTGGAGTTTTGTATGCTTCATTTATTTTACATCAATTTCTTTATCCATGCTTGGAAAATTTTCTGCCATTATTTCTGTGAAGAGTTTCTTTTAATACCTTTGTGCTATCATCAGCTTTCTCAATGATTCAAATCAATCTTGTTGTGCTACTTTGCTTCATCTTGTAGCTGTTGAATTGATTTTTCATGGTCTATTGTGATTCTTAAGATATCTGTCTTTTCCTAGTCACTAATTGTGTTCCCATTTTCAAGATCTGATATTCTATCCTTGCCATCATTCAATTTGCTGTGTATACTTTCAATGGAGTTTCTAAATTCCTGCACTTCTATTTGAATCTGTTTCATTGATTCCATTTCTTGTCCATGTTTGGCATTCATGGTTTCCATCATTTTCCTGCACTCCTCCATTCATTTTTCTGTATGTGCTTTAATGTTATTAATTTTGCTAGTCATTTCTTTTTGCACCTTACAGATTACTTTTTCTATGCCCTCTTCCATTTTTTTTTCACTTCTGCTGCTATCATTTCTGAGGCTTCCATTTGCTGCCTTCCAATTTCCTCTATCTCTTTATGTTATGGACATGTCCTGGGTGGGCCAGACGTTTGTAATTGCATTTTGCTTTTTTGTCTTGCCACTTTCTATTTTCTATTTTATTTTGGTTTTTCTCTGTCAATGCTTTTATATTTCTGATATTAGATACCCTTATCACTGATGTTAAGACTGTCCTGGGAGGTGTCTGTTCCTCAGGATGTCTCCTCTAACTGGTACCACAATCACAGAGCAATGGGGAAAGCACAGAGCACAGATGGACACTATGCTGGTGGACACTATCATCCTGGGGCTTTGGTTTTCATGTAGTGATGATTATTATAGCTTTATAGTAATTCATACCACCAGATAGTGAGAGAATATTTCTTCTGTTTAAAAACATTTTTTGGGCTACGAAGTTATAGACAGTATGTACTTAAAACATAAGAAAAATATGAGTCATATAGAAAAATCTTGTGGAGATTAGGGTTTTTTGATCCATGAGTGGAAAGTGCTTAAAAATTCAACTGTAATTTAATTATTCTATAATTTTGACATTTGCAAAGGTAAAATTGTACAAAATCTAGTTGTTCACATTAAAGTAATTAAATCTAAAATTTCTCTTTTGTTTTCCCATCATGGATAGATTTCTTCTAAATTCATACTCTGCTCATACAAAAGCAAAAGCAAAACAAAAGCAAAAAATGTAACTCCACATTGGTTGAACTATGTTAAAGCCACACTAATCCAATCATACATGTAGATACAAAGGCTACATTTTTTTAAAAATAAATTAATGTTAAAAAGTGAAGTGTTTGATGATAGACATGTTAGCTTTGAGCCATGAAATATGTATGCACTTTACTTAAATTATTTGTGATTTCCAATCTCTTCAAAGAATGATTCAAGATTCTACCACAAAATCTAATGTATCTTTATGGAATGAATATAAATTTCAAGTGGTCTCCAGTGAAGCAGAGGAAAATTTATTTCCTAGGTATTGTGAAAGAGTATTACATGTATAATTAAGTAGTTACAATGTCTTCTCCAAATGAAAAGAAAAATAATATTTTTGCTACCATTCTTTTAAGAATATAACCAGACACAGTTATGTTTATGCTGCATGTGATTGTAATTCAGAATAAAATTAATTATATGATAAAATTTATTAATTCCACTTTGAAATTGTATTCCTAACATTACTTTTATAAAGATCACACTAAAGTTATTCCAGAATGGCTGATTAGTTCTTACCATTCACTACTTTCATTAATTACCAATTGCATAATTCTTCTCTAACAGAAAATTTTGTATACCAATGTCTCCCATATTATTTTGTGGCCATAGTGATCTAATTTTTGATGAGAATTCCATAACATAAAAAGGTGACATTTTATTGCATCTTTTAGTGGCTTCATTACTCATAAATTTAGAGTGTTTATCTCCAGCAGTATGTGCAAAACCTATGAATCCATCCCCCTTTTCAAATATGTCATCGTATTATATTTAGGATAATTTATGCCTATTTTTCAACTATTGTCTATAATCAGTTATTTTGTTTCCTTTTAGTGGCTAAGTAGGAGCCATGAAAAATCATAAGATCTTCTTTCAGTCTACATGATCAGATTCACTACCTTGGATATAATTCCAGACTGCTCAAATACCATACTGCATATGAAAGGTAGTAGCTTTGCTTCTGATCTTTTTTATTTTCTTCCTTTTAAGAATTTCTTTGGGAAAATGAGTTTTGTAATATTGACTGCTGCTTATCTTACTATTCATCTCTGAAATTATAGGAAACTTTGAGATTTTGAGTATTTGTTTGTTTATTTGAACCTGTGAGCTTTGACAAGTAGACTCCAATAACTCTGAAATGAAACTAACACACAAAAAAGAAGCTTTACTGGTCAGCCTTCGATTTTGTTCACAATTTTTTACAAGTCTGGTGACTGCAGCAATATCTTGTCAAGGCTGAAGATGTGGCAGAATGTCTGCAATTTCAGAGAATAATTTTCTGTTGATTGACTGTAAATTGTGAAGGCTGATAACTCTAAGTCAAGTTTAAGAAAACAACTTCAAATGGGAACAGTTATAGTACCATTTGAAATAAGCAATAGGATAATTGCAAATATAACCATATCTATTCTGACCAATTTGTTTATTTATACCACCAAAAGCACAATAATTATAAGAACATTAAACAGCACATATAATATACACTGAGATGTGTGTGATGATAAAAATGCTTTGTTAATCAAGTAAATGTTAGGTATGTCCTTATACGTATGCCACACATTATTGTTATACATATTTAGGCATTAATACCTAAGATCATTAATATTTTGCACACTGGAAAAGCATTTTACCTCATGCAAATTATAGTCTTCTTAGTGTATTATGAGATAAACCGTTTTTTAGAGAATATCTCCTAAAGACACCAATGAATTGCCATATAAATTTAAGATAATTGATACATTTTTATTAACAATACATACGCTAAGAAGTGCGCACCTAATCTTTCTCCAGAAAAAGAATTTTGTGATTTCTTATAGGTGGTGACAATAAGAATAAATGACAGTAGTAATGAACAATAATTTAGTTATCTTTAAATTAGGTTCTGTAAAAATAAAGCACTATTTAAAAGTTGACTATTTACTTGGGTTAGATGTATATGTAATTGAAAAGATGTTATGTTTTGGAGAAAGAATAACCATTTGAAATATTCTTTATCCATTTCACCTTGAATTACCAAGTCAGAAATATACAATGCAATAGTAAGACCAATAAAACCATATGCTACATTTTGGGGCCTGTCTATAAATTAAATTGCTTTTTCCTAGACATTCTAATTATAAAATCCATGTTTCAGTTATTCAAGTCAACTGTGTATAAATGGACCTAGTTTAAGTCATATTTTACTAGTTGTATTAATTTCAGACCAAGTGTCTTTTTTCTTTGGTTTCTTCTATTGATTTTGAAAGACGAGAGTGATATTTGATTAGAATGAAATTATTTACTCTAGCCAATTTTGATATTTCATTTACAAGTGACTTCATGTAAGGTCCTTCTCCTTTGATCTAACAATGAAAATGTGTCAGTATAGTCTCATCACAGCAGCAAGGTAAAGCAGCATAAGCCTGCTGGGGCCAGAAGTACTACACTTGGTGAATTCAGAATGAGAAACCTATACTCCCAGTGCGTGGCAAGGAGTATGCTGCAGACCTATTTTCTTCCTTCTGCAATTGAATTGAGAATTTAAAAAGAGATAAAACACAAATGTTCTCAAATTGAACTGGGATGAGTGGGGGAAGAAGACAAAAGACTATGGGAACAAGTATATAATAATTGTTGTCTTGAAATTTCTGCTCACTGGAAAAAGATGATTTAAAAAGCTAAGAAATAAATAACTTGGGTTGTCTATTTTTTGTGCTAAGAGTATTTTGAATAGCAAATTCTCATGTGAATTTGAACCTACATTGGAAAAACTGCTCAAAACATTTTCCTCAAAAAGTTCACATAAAAATAAATTAAAATTATGTTTTATTTAGAAAACTGACAACAAACGAATATATCTAGATAGCACCAAAATTTAGTATGTTGGATGACTGAGTTGGATAATTAGATGCATCTAACAAGAAATGCACATGCTAAGTTTATTTCAGTTAAAATTTTCAGCTGAATTTGTAATTCATGCACATGTCACACATAAGTATGAAGTCAATGTCTTTAAAATTAGAGCAGTGTTTTAACTGCTTCAAAAAAGCATAAACATAATTTTTAGCTTTCCTTTAAAAGATAGGCTTGAGCCGGGTGTGGTGGTGCATGCCTGTAATCTCAGGCAGAGGCTGAGGCAAAAGCATCGTTGCAAGTTCAAGACCAGCCTGAGTTACAAAGTGAGTTCAAGGCCAGCCTGAATTGCATAGTGAGACCTTGTCTCAAAGAGACGAAAAAATAAAATAAAAAAATAAAAAATAGACTTGAAAAACAGGTTATTGCACATTTTACATCTATGTCTACATCTATAGTTATCTATATTTATCTTCAGAGTTCAGAGATTTTAGTGGGTTGAACACTGTTCTTCCAAAATATGTATCAAAGTCCTACTGCTACCACAATGTTTGTGAGTATGAATTTATTTGCATCTTGGTTTGAGATCATCCTAAATTGAGAGTGCTCCCTAAATGCAGTGAGTAATATCTTTATGAATGAAAGAAAGAAAAAAAGAAAGACATCTGATAGACACTGAAGCAAACCAGATGAGATAGCGGTACGATTAGTGCGGTGTATCCACTATTCAGACCCAAAAGATTTCCAGAGCTTCCAGAACCTATGGATGAGGCATCGAATTCTCTCTCATAGTATTCCAAGAGGAACCAACCTCAGTAATGCCTTGTGTTCTGATTTCTGGCCTCCAGAATGCTGAGATAATTAATTTTAGTGTGTAATATTTTAGGACAACTCTAGGAAATTTAACAGAGTTATCTAATATAAATGAATACACAAGTGATCACAGTTTTAATTTGCTAGCTATAATCTCAGACATAAAAGGAACAATTACATGTAGCAGTACAAATAACTCAACAAGAAACATTTTCCAACATATGTATAGTTTCACTAAAAAGGTGACCACAGAGAATGTTTCCTGAGAGAATTCAGTCTACATTGTAAACATTGGTGGGGATTGGGGGAAGACAACAGCAAATCGGGGAAGGATAAACCCAATTTCACAGGCATTCCATGTTAAGTCAAATAAAAAATTCAGTGAATGTAGTTATAAATATACCTTTGATCTGTTAGAAAGAAAGAATAGAAACATTGATTCTAAGAGGAGCTCATGAATTCCAAAAAGAAATAATTACTTTCAAATGATTTAGAATCTATCTTTTTGACTAGATTTTAAGTTTTTATTCACCTGCATTTCTCACACTTGACTCTAAAACCCTGTATTTAAAAGTAGTTTTCTAGGTTCTTCTAGGCTCTTCTCCAGTGCCTGTCATTAACTAAGGCCAGGGAGGTATAAGTGTATTGCATTTTTAATTATCATTTCAGTCATGGTGACAAAAGAGTACTCGATAACATTCTAAAGTACACTGCTTGGAAAAATGTGTTGTATACTTACTCTATCTTGAAATGTCTCATGACAATTTGAAAAACTACAGAGACTTTAATTCTTGCTCCTGACCCACTGAAGTAGAATCTATGATTTGTGGGACCTTCTGGGATTATTTTTACTTGGCAATTTAACAAGACAGTGGCTTAGAATCAAAAATCTGACCTCGATTGATTTTTATACATGCTTCAACATCAATATAAGAAAGCAAGAACCTGAAACAGACTACAAGTCTGGTATTTACCATATAATCACTGGATATGAGTTTTGGAAAATAAAGCAACCTCACCTGGTAGAAAAATTCAAGTTTTGTTCACAAAAGTACCTTTGAGGTCAACGTTCATCCTAGAATCTTTCTCAGCATCTGCAGATTCCCTCAGCCTGCTGCTTGAACAGTTGCTAATGAATGAATCTCACCCCAGCATGCCCCCCTGCTGCTGCTCATTTGCCCATTAGCATCTGCTTAAACAGCAGGCTGGGGGAAATTCTGGTGCCCAATCAGTGTAGCTGATGAGGGCTGGAGTAGGGAGGCCTCTGTTGCCAACAGAGCCAGAGCATAAATCAACTCCAATCTTGGCAAAGGTTATTAATCTTCGAAAGGGTGACTTACACGTTTCAGTGTTGGAACGAAGAAAAGCTATTCTTCACATTTATGGGAAACAAAGCTAAAATTGTATTTGTGTGGTAACTTGGACAAAATTCTTTGAAACCCTGAAATCTCAGTTTCCCTACCTATAAAATAACTTAAAATAAGGTTTAAACATCCTTAAGTATGTGCCCCGAGTTACAAAAACACACATAGAAAGCAAACCACCCTTAAGACTTACCTGGACTGAGTTATCTCATTTTTGTTTAAAGACTAAGATTATTTCAGTGCCAAATATATCAAGAAAAGACTTATTTTATTGTCTCAGTCAAATTGGACATTTTTTTTATTTCTGAAATTTCCAATTTGAAAACTAATAGATAATGAGAGGAGTTGGTGAGAAATAGAACAGAAAGGGACACTCCCTTCCAACCTCGGTACTAATTTTATTTCATATAGAATGATACAACAGTCTACTTTAAATACTCTGAACAAAGGCACAATGACTATATGAGTATTAGATGTGGCAGTAGAGTCAGAAAAGGGAAAGTGGCACAGATAAGAGTGAGACTAGGGTAGAATACTGGCATAAAAATAGGATTTAAAACTCACTGAAAATATGAGACAATAAAAATGTTACAGTGGAAATACTTTACACATTGGGAAATGAGAGGTATAAAAGGGTTAGTTGGTGCATGAGATGTTATTATTCTCTGATGTGAGAGGTGTTTAAATGACATGACAAGTAGCATTCAAACAGATCCACTGAGGACTGAGTGTTAAGTACCTTACAAATGAAAGACACTTCCTAGAAAAATCACAACATCTTTCTCAGTCATTGTGGACCAAGTACAGGGCTGAGACTTTCCCTTTGTGTTTATTAATGAAATATTAAGCAACGTTTCTCTGTCTACAATTTTGCACACTACTAGGAAGATTCAATTCTCACATAAAAATTAAAATATGTTTGTAACCAGACAAAAATATTGAAATAATATACAGTACATACAGATTATATCAAAGTCAATAGAACTGCTAGAGAACTTCGATGAATCCTGGCACATGCCACACACTATTCATTACCCGAGTTCCCTCAGGTTGCACCTAGGGGGATTGTTTCCTTTGGTAACCAGTTCCCAGAGTCAGCTGTTCCTGAGCTGGGCAGCTCCAAAAGAAAATCTTTATTCGATCTTTATATTTGGAGATGACTACAGATGGTGAGATTCTGGTTTTGTTTTAATCAGTTTCTTCAAGCTCTGTCTTGTTATAGACCTTAGGAACTTAGTTACATGAATAAGAAAGCTTTTATTTATTTATTTATGCATCAGTTTCTATAATATTTGAAGGAAAATATATGACCTTTCTTGAACAGCAAGGCACACTATGGCAATTAAAGTACTGTATTATTTTCACCAAGAATATTGCTTTGTCTCATCCTCATGTTATGAGTTTACTTGTGCTCCTTTTCCTCCAAAATCATATGTGGAAGTTTCAAACTCTGTTCCCAAAGATGTGTCTTTGTTGGGAGATAGACTCATTGCAGATGTTACTAATATGACTATTATTTTATTCAAGATGGTGAAATTTGGAGCTAGATGCAAAGGGAAGAGGCCATGTGAATTGAAGGCAGAAACCAGTGTAATAATGCATCAAAAGCCAAGAATGACAGAGTCCAGCAAAAGTGCACAAGATAAGCAAAAGACAGAAGCCAGATTATTCCCCACAGCTCTTAAAATGAACCAACCTTGTAGATCCCTTCCTCTTAGCCTTTTCACAGTAGAAATGTGAGACCATAAACTTCTGTTGTCTAATACACCCGTTTTATGGCACTTTACTATGGTGGCATGGGAAATCAGTGTACTTTGATTTTTAAGTGTAAAGAATTCTGAAATAAACAAATACCCTTTATTTCACATATTAAAAAATTCAGCTTGTTACAAATTGCTGTCTGCAGTTTATCCAAAACCCAAAACATGTAAAATTTTAAAGAAGTAGCTAAGAGGAAAAAAAACCCAAAACAACTTTTCCATTTTTTATACACTATAGGAGAAGAAAATGGAAACTCAGAATTCACAGACTACATTTTATATTCAAAGTGCTTCAGCCTCTCTGACATATTTAATACATCTGAGTACCTTTAGATGAGTGGTCTGAACCTCAGATATACACGGAATCCAGCCTTTTGTTTTGACCTTCTATTTTGCAAGTTTGCACAGTCACATATTTTGTTGGCACATAACAAGCAACTGAATTTGTTTTCTTAGTTCTTCATGACTTAATTTGATGATTCCTAAAATGAAGTCTATGTCGTGT
>RJWT010026467.1:0-15815 GCA_004365215.1 Cuniculus paca | reverse complement strand
CCCAGAGAAGCCCTGCCTAATTATCGGAGTGCTTGGCCAACCACTTATGTTCTTGGTGCGTTAAACAATTTATTCTTTTTCTCTGTGAATGTGGTCATTGAATAACCAGTTTTGAGTAGTAGCATCGCTTTCCTCTGCATATTTCAATTTTCCTCAGGCCCATCCTTATGAAATATTCCATTGTAGATGTTAATAGGTTTCAATTTTTGTATGTGTATTTACTTATTCTTATGATTCCAATTCTCTCTGAAAATGACTGCGTTTTCACATATTGTATCTGAATTAATATTTGATGTATTATGTTAGTTGCTTAAAGAGTTATTTTCTGATTCTAATACCTAGAACTTCAATAGGTTTGCCTAAAATTTAGACTCTAGGTCATAAGATTCTACTTTTTCACAGATCTTGTAGTAGTTCATATATACTATTAATGTCATATGAACTACAGAGGAGGTTGAAGCATCATTTTTATACACTTTCTTTCAGAGAAAGTGCAGGCCATTTTCACCTTTCACTCTGGAGGACAAAGGCTGATCATTCAATGTCTTCGTAGAGTGGTGTCCAGCTCAGGGTCTGCCTCAATCTCACTTAGATTCAGTCTGTCTTTGATTCCTTTAACCCCACATCTGGCTCTGCCTGTACTTTTTCATTTTCTGTAAAAATTCACTTTCAAATTTCACTCACAGTTTGCATCTTGAAAATGAAAGTTTGAAATTACAGCATACAGAACAAGTGCTACTCAGAAACAATGTGATGAGGGACTTAGGGAGGAGAGAGCCCGTCACAGCCACTGGGAAATAACAGAAGGTGCCAATATCATCTTGGCCCAGAGAAGAGTTATTACACAGTGTGAAATTATTTTGTTCTAGTTTGGTCTTAGGATCAAAATGTGATCACTTGGACTTATCTACATATTGCAATTCTTGGGATTCCATCATGCAGATGTATCAACAAAATTTAAGAGAAAAGTTTTGAGCATAGCTTTCCCTGGATTACTATTGTCCCACAGAGAATAAAGTAGGATTCAGACATAGAAATTATTCCACTGGGACTGCACATTTCTGTCTTCTTACAAGAATCTTGTCACCTTTTTACAGACACTAATACTACAAGCCTGCAGTGAGATCATTTAAGAAATCCTTTCCTTAAACTTGTGCCGGTTTTCCGTCATAGTGAGAGGTCCCCTACTATGTCCATCCTGTGCATCCACAGATGCAGAATCAATGAGCAGGTGAGGTCCTAGGCACGTTGTGGGAGGGAGCAAATTGGATCTATTAGTAAGGCATTTTTTAACTTCAGAAGAAACTTTCAGCTCTACCTGTCCTACTCAGCTCAGAGGATTATTTTGTCTATATTGCAATGGTAACTTTTCTTCTTTATATATACAGCTGTAGTTTCCTGACTCATAAAATTAGTCACTATTTTTAAAGTAAATATCAATTAATTTTAACTTTGCATTTGTTCATATGAATTCAATGATGTTCACTGATCGACCATCGGTACTCATGTCACATATATAATGTCACTTACAGAGATTTTAAACATTGTTAATTCTTGTATAGAGAAAAATTGATAATTTTAAAATTTATAACTTTCTTGAATATACTCAATATTTTTTAATGTATCTTTATTAATCAAATAGAGTTACTATTGATGTAGGCCTATACTTTGGGTAATTTAAAAATCAGTTTCAGAATCTTTAGAAGGAAATAAATTTGTACAGTCAACAGCTCATCTCATAGAGGGTAACCTCACATTACTGCAAAGCATGTCCTAGAAAACTTTCTCCACATTCTTGTCCTTATTTTGTTTCACAAATTGCAAATTAATGGTGTTGACTTGTGTTTCACAAGGGAGGTCTTGTCAGATGATTGGATTGAGATGATAAATTTGCAAGTACATTATTTTTTAAATGGGAAGATTGTGTTTCCCTATTCCAGGCTCCCAAACACCTAAGAATGCAATTATCAAGATCCAGGGAGATAGATTATTTGTATCTATTATTACTTTCTCTGTGTATTTCTGATTTTTAAAATATACCTTCCATAAGAGATGTGCTTAAATCTCATTTTGTTTGGGAGAAATATTTAGGACAGCTGAAACTCATCATGCCCTGGTCTCTGTGTTTAGCTTTCACACTATTCACAAATTATATCTTTTCATGAATTTAACACTCACACTGTGTATTTTCATGCACTTAACATGAAAAAATAAATGCAGTCTTAACTATGTTTCTTTTTACTAAGATACAAAGAACATGCTGAGGAAAAAAAAAAACACAATCTCTTTAACAAGAAATCCAGTCTTGACTTTTATTTCACTGATGGGTTAATCAGAAAATCGGATTCTCCTACAGGACCATTTAGGTTTCCCAGTAACAACAGCCTTGTGTCTAAGAAGGAGCCCCTTTGTGGCTCCAGGTTTCTTCACTTTAAAAGAACACTGTTTTCCTGATGTTTATGGTGACTAATTTTATATATCGGTAGTATAAATACTCTAGCTGCCGGTGTGAAAAATGAACTATACTTACCATCCTTTTAATTTACAAGCACTAAAATAAGAAAATTTTGATCCTGTTTGTCAGATATATAGCTGCCATTCATTCATCCAAATATTCTGCAGGTTTTTCTTCTTCATAGTCCTGGAGATCCTACATTGTGGAGGAGGTGGGCAAACAGTATCCACATGGACATGGACTGGTTTATTCCTTCACTCATAAGTCAGCTACTTCTCCCTAGTGCTCTTCAGAGTTTTCCAACTAAAACTGTGCCACCAACTAAAGTGTGCTGCACAATTTTCTGTCAGTTTCAAACCCAATTGCACAAAGCAGAATTTATCTCAGTCCCCAGATTGCCCAGCACTTTATACTAAATGATGGATATAAATTATGTTATTTATACATGTGTTCAGTCCTAAGGTTTTCATGCTTCGTAAGACAAAATAAATAAATCCTTCCTTCACCCGGAAATCTGTCCATCCGTAGGGTCACAAGCACCCAATTATTGGAGTCTACATAGGTATTTCCTCCTTTCTCCCTGCTCTCCACATTTGTTCACACCACAAGCCCATGTCCCCAGCCTGAACATCAGTCCCTTCTTTGGAAGTTCATTTGACAATACTCTGTATAACACAATTGTGCCTTATTTGGGTAAGTGCAAGATGACACAAAGACCAATGTAATTGTTTCCTTATTTCACATAGTAATATTCTTAATGGTGGGAGTCTGCACTGAAAATATATGTATTTGAGGCACTTTAGATCTAAGCTTTAAATGTGCCCTGTCCTGAAGGATCAGTGGAAGACCGTGAAGATGGAGCATACCATGACTTGAAGGGAAGCCATAGCTTCGGAGCTGCAGGATGTGGGAGACATTTTCTGTGCTGTTTTCCAAGTGGTCCTCAATACTATCAGATCAGTTTTCCCCAATGCTGTCAGCTCAAAAAGATCATGTACTTTCCTTGAACTATCTTTTGAACTCCTTTCTCATAGAATACCTTTTGTTCCCCTTAAGGTAGCCATTGTTGGTTTCTTGTTGTCTGATTTGAAGGCCTGTAATGCTTTCACTCTTTTGTTTTATCTGCTTTAATATTATTTTGTTTTGTTTGAGTTTATCATCTGTAAATGTATGAACAACCATTTCGAAGAAGGCAAGAGACACTAGGGTAGCCATTGTTAATCTCCTGTTGTTATGTTTTGAAAACCTGTATTGCTTGTAGTGTTCTGTTCTGAAATGCTATGTTGTGTTTGACTCTATTCTGTTTTGTTTTGCTTTGTTTTGTTTTATTTTGTTCTATTCTCTTTAAAATAAAACAAAAAATAAAAAAGAATGCCTTTTGTTCCCCTTTAGTAAAGAACACCTTTGTTCTCATTATGTATTTAAGACAGTGTATTCCTTTAATAAAATGTGGTCATCAATCCACTCCTTACATGTGTCTGTGCCATGAGTCATCAGAAATCATCCCCAAAGTTGATTGGGGAACTACATTAACTGGTATCTTTATCTGAGGGGATCCCAGCCTTCACTATCATCTCTAACAAATGAAGGTTCAGATTTCTCCTAGATAATTCTTATTCCATGTATGTATCTTTTGTTTTCTCATCTGCCAACTTAGCTTCCCCTATTCTTCTTCAATGTGGCCACTCTGTATGGAACTTACTTCAGAAATCCATGTTATTTTCCCTTTGCCTTCTGTTTTTATATACCAAAAGTCAGGTCTCTGTGAAGGTAGCTTTTCTTTTGCAGTTTGTAAAATTCAATTTTATTTTATGATACATGAGTCTTTTCAAGTACCATCCTGTTTGAGGAGGGCCTCCTAAATTATTCTGCTGAGAAAAGAGCTTTTGTGCTGTTCCCTGACCTCCTAGAGTATGCTGTCCGAGCATGATGAGGCAAGGTTAGTAAAGGTCATGCTAGAGGATTTCCTTTAGCTTGTACTTATGAAGAATTTACATTCATCAGACTGCTGTCTATTAAAATGATTTATTAGTCCAGAATTTGCAATATATCTTTCTTTATAGAACTTACTATACTATACTTAAATAATTTAAACCATATATATATATATATTGATTTGTAGATTTGATCCAGTTAAGTAGGTGGCAACATTTGGTGACTACGATGACTAGAGGAATATTTTCTGTGGTCTCTCTAGGAACACCTTGGAGGAAGATAAGTTGGTGCATGTGATAGCATGAAATCCTCTCATTCTCTTTGATCTATATTCTGCCAACAAGAAGTCAATTTTTCCTGTTACTCCAGAGGAATTTTATTTCCCCCCAAATTAAATTTTTCAGTGGTTTAAAAATAATGGTCTGTGCCACTGCCATCAGAAGACTTGCTTCCCACGGGCAGTCAGCATAAGCAGAGACCTAGCCAGATCTGCCACCATTTGTTGGTCATCACCAGTGGAAGGCTTGTTTCCTGCAGGCAGCCAGTGCCAGCAGGGACACACAGCCAGGTAAGCCCCATGCACCCTCAGGCCACCATTGGAAGCCCTTACTTCCTTTGGGCAGCCATCGCCCACAGGGAGAATCAGACAAACACACCCCTGTGTGCCTGCCGCCAATCATGGGAGACACGCAGGCTGAAAGAAGCAGCCCCACCACCACACACCCCTGGCCACCAGGGAAGCCCCAGTGTAGCTACATGGGTCTGGAGAAGCCCATCCGACATCCTGCTACCTCCCTGGGAACCTGGGGTCAGAGGAACTCAGGTGCCTGTCCCATTCCTCTACACCATGGAGGGGCAGCCAATGTGGGAAGTGCCTGGGACTCCACCACCAGCTTGTTGGGAGGAACCCAGGAGAATGTCAAGATGAAGGAGCAAAAGGCAATCTCAGACCTCCAGCCCACACTGAACAAGTCTGGGAGATGTAATCATGGAAGAAAATGGAAGTCACACACCTGAAATCTCTGAGAGGATATCAACTGAAGTAAAGAAACAACTTCATGAGACTGTAAAAGTAGTCAAATCAGAAATAATGTCTCAAGTAAAAGAAGAAATCACAAACATAATGAAAGAATATTTTGGAGTGTTGATTTGGTAATCATGAATTTCTTCAGGTGTTCTTTGTCATAGAAGTATCTTATTTCTCCATTGATTTTGAAAGATAGTTTTGCAGCTTATGAGGGTCTGGGTTGGAGGTGGTTTTCATTGAGGACTTGGAATACTTCACTGCAAGCTGTCCTTGAATTAAGTGTTTGTGTTGAGAAATATGCTGTGATTCTGCTGAGCTTTCCTATAAAAATGATGTGTTTTTTTTCTTTAATAGCTTTTAATATTCTGTTCTTGTATTGAATTTCTTTAATATTGACTATTTTATGCCCTGCAGTAGATTATTTGTATTGTGGCTAAATGGAGTTCTATATGTCTCACTTATCCCTATGTCAAATTCTTTTTCTATACTTAGGAAGTTTTCTGTCATTACTTCTGTGACAGGTTTTTATGTCATTTTCCCCTGCTTTTTCATTTACTCTAATCAATCTTATGTTATTCTTCTTTGCATCATCAAGCAGATGCTGGATGATTTTTCATGAAACCTTACTATTTTTTTTTAAATCTTACTTTTCATGATTGCTAACTGCAATCCTGTTTTCTATATCTGATGTTCTGTCCTCATCTTGGTTCATTCTGCTGCATATAGTTTCAATAGAATTTTTAATCTCCTGCATATCTGACTGAGTCTGTTTATTGGATTCCATTTCTATCCTATGTTTCACATTTATGGTTTCCATCATTTTCCTAAACTCCTCTTTTTTTTAAATCTGTATCTAGACTCGTTCGCTCTGTCCCTCATTATGGTAATCACATCTTTAATTAGCTGAGAAATTATTTCTGATTTTATTTTTTCTAGAACCTTATTCATCTTTTTTGTTACTTCTGCTGTTACCACTTCAGAGAGTTCAAGGGGATGTGTTTGGAACTTTTTCACTTCATTGCCCCCTGGGTTTGCATTGGGCCAGCCGGAATTCTAGCCTTGTATTTTCTCATTTTCTTTCTTTTTTTTTAGTTTAATTCCTGCATAGTTGCTTGTAAATTGTTTATGGTAAGTTACTTTATTGCTAGAATGGAGAATGTTTAGGAAATGACTACTTCTCAGAGGTGTCTTGCAGGTGTAGCTAGTTTATAGCAATACCCTAAGGGAAGAAAGAGACAAATTGTGACAAAAAATCTTTTCAGGATGGCTCTCTCTCTGATCTTTAGTAAAAATATGCCTCCAAGAGAAAGAAAGAAAGAAAGAAAGAAAGAAAGAAAGAAAGAAAGAAAGAAAGAAAGAAAGCAAGCAAGCAAGCAGACTGGGGATTTAGCTCAGTGGCCTAAGCACCTGCCTGGCAAGTGTGAGGTTGTGAGTTCGAGCCCCAGTGCCACCGAAAAAAGAAAAAAAAAGGAAAGAAAGAAAGGTGTCAGGAGAAAGTTGCAGTTAAGTGTTTTAACAGAGGAGTATGTTTTTATCCTCGTACACTTCTGGTGAATTAAGGGGCAACTTATCCAACAATTACACTCTCATTCTTCAAAGATCAAGAGTGAGAGTCTGAAAGGCCAAAATTGCCCACCAATGGAGGATCAAACAAAAAAAAATGAGAGAGAGCAGGCTTGACATTCCCTTCTGCAAGTGTGGAAGGGGTATAAGGCCAGGCTGCACAAGTGAAATCTATCCTTCCAGACTTGAGAACAGTGGCTGCAGTTGTCACTTTTATATGACCAAGGAAGTCCTGTGTTTTTATATGAGGCATATGGTTCTCTACATGGATGAGATTTTAATTAAACCCCACTCTGAAGAGTTTCATGCCTCAACACCTATGACACACCCATAAAACTCACATTATAAAAGTACCTATCGCCTAGCAACCACCAGTTACACACTACAGAAAGTACAGTTGCCAACCCCTTCTCTCCTCAACACACATGGATGAGAACCTGAATGAGGACAGGAAAGAACTAGGAGTTTGAGATTTTAGAGGGTAAGAGCAAGGGAGAGAGAAAAGTAAACCACTGGGCTCCTTTTTGTTTAACACCATAGAGTTTAGTAAGTTCTGTGGACAGAGTCAGCTATCACCTGGTTGACCATTTAAATCTGCACAGCTTAGGATATGATCTTGGTCACTCAAAAATAAGAACTGTGGCATCATGGGGACTGAGTTTATGCTCTTTGGTAGAGGAAGAGACAGACAGACAGAGAGTGAGAGAGAGATTAAAAGAGCAGATTAAAGAACCTCCTTCAAACTAAAAATGTTTATGTCCCCAAAGATGTATATGTTTTTAAGAAATACTTCCTCTCATGTCAGTTAGAGGCAATTTGTTTCAAAAGTGCCTCAGGATTCAGTTTCTCATGCTGACTGAGTGAGAAACTTTGCTCAAGGTACTGGACAGGGTCTTCATCCTTGTCCGTGTACCCTTAAATGAGCAAAATTTCTAAAGTATCAGAGAAAGCTGTGTGTGTTCCTCAGATAAAAGATTTCCTTTTGAGTACACTCACATCATTTAGTGTACCTCCTAGCCCTTCTTTCCAATCCTGGTCAGACGGTGCAACTGTCTCTTATCTTCAGTGTCCTTATGAATGAACACTCATTTTCAAGAGGTTTAATGTAAGAGCTTCTATCTACTGGAAAGGACAAAAACCCTAAAGGTACATAAGTTACAGACAGGGAAAAATTTTATCAGTTATCTTAAGAAAGAAGGACCTATGGTGCTTAAAAGAAAGTCCCCAAAGAGGAGCTCTAGCATTACTTATTCCATTTTGGAATATGACCAAAAAAATCAGTTCTCTTCTCTTGTCAGGACAAAAAGACTAAACCATCACCCCATGAAGGTATGTGCATACCCTGAAAGTGAGTTCCTCAAACACACACCCATAGGGACAAGCCTGGATGGTTGGTCACAGGTACTCTGTGGCCAAGGACTCCAGGGTTATGTACTGACCATGTCCTGTAGTATTCCATTCTAGTTTATTGGCCAGACGACCAAAGACAGTATGCCTGTGACAAGCAGTGAGTGGGATCAAAAATTCAGCACCATTAACAAATTTAAAGAACAGAGTTAAAAAGGGAAGATGATTTATTTGTAAGGAGGAAAAAAGCAGAAGATAGAAAGCTGCCCCAGATAGGGGGGAGGGGACCCCAGGAAGATGGGTATCCCTGAACCCTCACTCTTGGCCCTTTTTATTAGAACTAATGACCCTTCCCTCTAGGAGGGTACCTAGAAATTTTCACAATCTAATTGGCTTTCTGTGGGCTTGTGTGGATCCCAGGTCTCAAGACCTGAACATAGGCACCTCTGTCTATATGCACATTCCTTTTGGTGGGCTTCTTTTTGACTTACTCTTGCCTTTTCATGATATATAACGTGGTGGTAATAGAAAGTCAGCTTAGAGTTAGTGATTTAGTAAGTGGTCTCACTGTAGTAATAGTAACCATAGAGTAAGAATCTATGTATGTGTATGTGTGTATATGTGTGTGTGTGTGTTTATATACTAAAAAAGAATTTTCACTTAAATAATGACACTCCTCCTTGTCTCCTTTGCATTTCACTGAAGGTGGGTGTTATGGTTTGTGTCTAGGTGGCCCCCCAAGCCTCGTGTAGTCATGGAAGCACCTGAACCTAGCATTTGTGATTGGTTTGTTGCCTAGCGCTGGGATTGGTGGTGTGAGTTCTGCACCCGCCCGGGATAAAGCCAGCATGCAATGAAGGGTCAGGAAGGAGGCTTTTCCCCCTCTTTTGCCCTGTTTGCTCTTTCCGCTTGCAGCCAGACTGCCCCTCAGCCATGCCACTCTGCCTTGGAACCAGCTAAGTATCGACTGAACTGTGAGAAATAAACCTCTCCTTCCTTCATGTTGGGTGTTGGGAATTTTGTCTCAGCAAGGAGAGAAAAGTAACCAAGACATGGGAGAGAAGAGTAGTTTTTCTTGTTTTCCATGATTCTGGCTTTCTCCCTGCTTTTTCCATCAGCTCTTCCTCTGATAAATTCTTGTGTTAGTTGTACTACCTGGTGCCTTTCTAGGTGTGGTTTCTTTTCCTTTCTCTACCTTTGTCCTTTTAATCACTTGACTCTAACTGCAGAGGCAAAAGCTACTTTCAGTAAAATTTTCTTTTCATTTCTTTAATAAAGCTTAATAAGGCCCTTATGCTATTCTTTTCCTGTGTGCAGACTACTATCCTAACAATATTTTTGTGAATATAATGAAACTTCTATCAAATATCTAGAAGTTACCACACTATTTTGAGCTGATACTAAAAATTGTATTCCCACACAAAACTCTGCACTTTATCTTCCCTTTCATCCCTACATGTTTTGTTATTGAGGTAAAATTTATGTTTTTACACTGTGTATTCCATAGCAATTTTCTTGTATTTATATTATCAATGCTTTGCATTTATCTTTTACACTATATTTGAAAGTGATTTTCATACCTCTCTACAGTATTATAGTATTCTGTATTTGCAGATATATTTATGTACCTTTGGTAGTGAGTGGCATACATTTACCTGCTTCGGTGTGGCCATATATTTCCTTTTATGTTGACAATCTTTCTGTATGGTAAGTAGTGATGATGAAATCTCTTATGTTTTGTTTTTCTGGTGAAGTCCTTAATGCTCCTTCATTTGTGAAGGACCGTGTTGCATTTCTGGTATTCTTGACTGACATCAGTTTCTTTCACCAGTTTGAATATATCCATCCATCCATTTTGTCTGTTCTATAAGATGTCTGCTGAGAAATTCGCAGTACCATGAGGACTTCCATACTTGTGATGAGGCAGTATTCCTTTGCTACTTTCAAATTTCTGTGTTTCAATTTGGGTTCATTTGTGTTTCTTGAGTCTGAATATCTATTTTCTGCCTCAGATTTGCAATTTCGTTTAGTCCTTGTTTCTAAAATATATTTTGCTCCATTTTAATAACTCTCTCATCTGTTTTGATTCTCATACTGTATATATTGCTCACTATGAGGTAGGACAGAAGAAATAAAACTAGACAAAAAAGGAGACAAGATATTTGAGATTTTAAAACATTATACTTTTAATAAAAGCTACAGCTTCAAGGACACAAGCCTGGGCAATATCTTTTCAGCTATAAATGGGTCTCCCCAGCCTTTTTTACTTGCAAATGGTCCTTTTTCAACCACAAACGGACCACCCTTTTGGGGTTTCCCATGGGAACAGATCATTATGTCACTATGGTTGGGCAATCTCCTACACAGTGGACAAGACTTTTAAGTCCCACAGACTCCCACCACTCAAAACAAATAAAAGATCTCCAGTTCCCAACTGTATTGTGTCCCATTTCTCTGAGCACCTGTGCTTTGCTCTTGAGTCATCCTATATCTATCTACCTCTAATAAATCCATCTCCTGTCTGTCTTACTGACACATCCCGAATATTCTTTTCTCACAACCAGAGTCAGCAAACCTGCAAACTTATTTTAAAAGGATGGTTTAAGTTCTTGATTTCTGCCTTGGTGCTCTCAGACCCACTGTAGTTACAACTTGACTCATAAATGTCTCACAAGTGCTTTAGATTTTCCTTAGCCTGTGTGTGTGTGTGTGTGTGTGTACACAGGTGTGCACATGGCGCTGGAGATTGACACTAGGATCTTCACACTGAGATACATTCACAGGCATTTTTCTTTTTATATTTTACTTTGACACAGGATCTCACTGTGTAGCTAATTGCCCATGGTGGCTCCAACTTGTGATCCTTCTGTGTCAGCCTCCTGGAGGGCTCAGATTATAACCATGCACCACTACACCTGGCTAAAATTATATGGATTTTGACAAATACATAGATACAGATATGGGTACATCAATCCAGATATGAATCAATCTATCCATTACAATACATAAGCTTATTCACCTTAAAATTTTCCCAGGTGCTCCCCCTTTCATTCAACTGCCTCTGCCTGTACTAACTTGTAAAACTTCTCATTTTTGTCTACTCCATGTTTCCTTTTAAGAGATGTTGTGTGAATGGAATAACAAAATGTGTGCCTTTTGCAGTGCAGCTTCTTTCATTTAGTAAGATGCTTTAAAATTCATTCACATTGCTCAACTAATCACTAGCCTATTCTACTCTTTTGCTGGACAAAAGAGGAATTCAGGCCGGGTGTGGTGGCCTGTAATTACACTCCTGTAATCCCAGCACTCGGGAGACCGAGGCAGGGGGATCATTGCAAGTTCAAGACCAGCCTGAACTGCGTAGTGAGACCCTGTCTCAAAAAAAGACAACAACAACAACAACAACCACAATAAAAGGAAATTCATAGTATAGGTGCATAGTATTTGTTTATTCATTTTTTTGCTGGAGTGCATTTTAACTCTTTATAATATATAGTGATTTTTTAAATGTTGCTATAACTATTTCTTTTAAAAATCTGGGCAACAGTTTACTGATAATTTGGGTATAACCTAGAAGTGTACTTGCTAGATAAAATGATAATCATATGTTAAGATAATAAAATAGTATGCATTTTCCCAGAAGGTTATACCTTTTGGAACTGACAATCAGTGATAGTGACATTCTAAGGAAGGAACACTGGCATCTAATTATTGGGAGACTCTGGCTAAAAGAGTGATTGAATTGGAGTGTGGTAAGGAAGGGACCTTAGAACAAAAATTCCCAGGCTTCTGGAATGCGTGGTTATGGCATAGAGCTGATCTGCAAGACAATAGAAGAATTAAAAGCAATTTCTTCTCAGGATGATTGCTTTGAATGCTGTGTTCCCTGTGCCCTGATAATATTACTTAAACTAGGTCAACATGTGTCACCTAGCTAGCCAGCCTATTCTTTTCCTGTCCCACAACCAAACCTCCTATGTAAATGTTGCAAGTATTTTCCTCTGCATCTTCTCAAGTCTTTGAATTGCCAATAAATAGCCACAGAGGTTTCAGTTTGGCGACATTTCCCACAGCTCTTTTATGCTAAAGAAGTGGCCCATCTTTGCCTCTCTGTGATTGAACTAAGACTCCAAGTAATCTTTCATTCTTTACACTGCTATGGTCACACACTGAGACATGTGGTACCCAAAATGAGTCCAAACTCACTGTGAGAGGTGAAACTTGTTGCTGCCAATCAGCATGTAAGGCTTCCTTGAAACTCACTATGTTAGGGCAGAAGGCAAAAACTGTGAGGTATAAAACTATGAGAGAAAAAGTGAAGTAACCTACAGCTACAATTCAACATAGACGACTGACCTCCAAAGCCTGGAAAAGGAACCAGGATACCTCCAACACTTCATCCCATGTAGGAGGACATAGGCAAGCATAAGATAGCATGGAACATCTTCAGTAAGGTGGCAGACTAGGTCTTCTAAATCCAGAGGTCTCTTAGCTGTCCTATTGTTAGGTTAGTGGGGGTCAGCAGTATTTCTTTACACACTCTTTCCCTTTTGCTTTTGTCTTCTCATTTGTGTTATTGTCATAGGTCAAACTTTGTCTAAAGAAGAAAAATGCTTTAAGAAGCATCAACATTCCTTTTTGAAAGTATCTAGATGTCAAGTTTCAGAGTCTCAGCTTCTTGAATTTTCCTCACTTGACAACAATGTCCTTGGTTCCTGTTGGAGGTTAACTTGGACATGGAGGACTGAGAATGAATTGGTCACAGATTAAAACAATGTCTCAGTCCAGTACTGGTGCTTACCCTGCTGGATGGCATCTTTACAGGGTTGTCACTGCTCCATAGGAACAAAAGAGACTCTAAAGGAGAAACTGTTTCCCCCTCTCCCATGTCCTTTGCCTCCTTCAACAGCCTCAGTTATGCATCTATTTTCTTCTCTTTTAGAAGCTCCTTTTAAGGGAAGAAATTTAAATATTGCAGAAAAGGTTGAGATTTGCCAAAGCATAGGGAGGGAAATCCATAAAGCTCTAGTGTATGCCACAGCTTTATAGCTCTGGAAATGAAATAACTGGCAAAGAGGGGCACCTTAAATAAGTTTGTAAGAATGATGAACTATATATTGCTAAAAAATGTGGAAAGGCTTATCACTGGACTAAGCACTGCCACTCTAACTTTCACTTAGGACTTCTGAAAAGATGGCAACTGGTAGGCAGCAACAAATCAGCCTCTCTGAGATTTGGAGTCCAAAGCTGAAATATAGCAGTGTGGAGAAGAGAAGAGTAGGGAAGTAGGTCCCTAGGACCCAGCAAAAGTCTGAAGTGAGAATTGGAGCCCATAGGGAGAGCAAAAGAAAGAACCTTAACGTAAAGGAGTATGGCAAATAGTGATTTCTCTCTGAATCCCAGCTCATGGCATCAGAGAAGTGGCTCCAACCTACAAAGGGATAGTATTCATGGGTGACCCTAGAGGTTTCCACAGAAAAATGCAACAGTAGGCAGAGCAGAGGATCCTTGTGGGCTGCAGTGACTGGCGGATGCATCTGTTTCATGTGTTCCCCAGGAAAGGCTGGCTGACTGGTCACCATTTTGGAAAGGGGCAGCCTGATTCCAGGATTCAGAGGAGCCTGGGGTTGGCTCCATCACGGGGCTCTCAGTGTTAGGGTGAGGTACAGCTATTGGAAGTACCCAGGGTCAAGGAGCCAAGTTAAAGCAGGGTGGAGGTACCCAGAGTGTTGTAGGCTGAATAACTTGAATCCTAGCCTCATAGCCAGAAATGAGGATCAGTCTGAACTTCAGTGGAGTTGAAAATGCATGCTTGCTGGATTCTCCATCAGCCTGCCCTAATTCTACTGCAAGCTTGCTGGGATCAACCAGCACAGATCTGAGCTCTGTCTGCTCCATGGCTATCAGTGACAGCATTGACATACCCTTAAGTGGACATTTTTTCTTCATTTCTTTGCTTTTTTTTTTAATATCTTGATTGTTTGCTCTTGTTATATGAGTGTGAATGTTGTTTCTAGTTTTCTGTTATTTATTTCTGTTCTGATTCCTGTTTTTTCATTTTTTCTTTCCCTCCTGTCTTTTTCACCAGTTTCCCAAAGATTGTGTAGTGTTCCTTTGTACTTTAGCCTTCCTTCTAATCTGTTTCTATTACTTCTATATCTCTATTTTTCCTCTTAACCATTTTAAATTTTCTCTCATGAAAGTAAAATCACTCTATTGACAGGATAATTATTTTATACAAATTTCTGATTTGTTTGACATTTTGTTATATAACTACAAAGTTTGTTCATATGGTCAAAGATGGCAAATTTACATTTATTGCAGTTTGCACTAGGCTGTACTTGATGCGATTCCTATGACTGATTGTACTACATTAGTCAAGATGACGTAGTTGTTCTAATCAGTTGTTCTACTTTGTGTACCAAGACCAAGACTGTCTGAGGGTTATAACTGAAACTATAGTCTAAGCACTAAAGAAACTGGGGGCTTGGTCAAAGAGTCACAACTTCTCATCTACGATAAAATTAAAGAGGTAGGATCCTGCAAAAGACTCAAGATCCAAAAGCCAGTTAATCTAGAAAACATTAATGAAAGCGTGTCTTTCTCTAAGGAGTTTTCAATGCTAGCAATAAAGATAACAACCATAAGCAACTTATAAGCATCAATGCTGAAAACTAAACTACAAAAACAATACAAAATGAGAACATACTTAAGCAAGATGCAACCCCATATTTCCAGCTCTCCCAAGGCAGATCCAGGGGGAAGTGAAGTACAACAATTTGAAAGTTAACCACCTTAACTTTCTGAAATTGTAACAGTGAAAGTATCAAAGCAGAGGAAACAAACAGATTTCTAGATACATATAAATTGCTAAATCTGAATCAAGAAAATATAGAAATTCTAAATAACCAAATATTTGTCAATAAAATTGAAAATGTAATTAAACATCTACCAACAAAGAAAAGCCAGGTCTTGACAGATTCACTGCTGAATTTTACAAGAAATTGAGAAGATTTAATGCCACTATTCCTCAAACTCATTAATGAAACTCAAAGAAAGTAATACTTCCAAACTCATTCCTGGAAGCAAGTATTACCCTGCTTAAAAAAAAAAACAGAGAGGATCCAAACAAAAAAGAGAACTAGAGGCTCATATCTCTAATGAGCATAGATGCAAAAATTCTCAATGAGATACTGGAAAACAGAACACAGCAAATTAACAAGAAGATTATACACCATGATCAAGTAGGACTCCCCCCAGGAATTCAGGGATGGTTCAACATATGCAAATAAACATAATGTACCACATTAACGGGGCCAAGGACAAAAACCACATGGCCATCTCAATAGATGCAGAAAGAATATTTGACAGTGTACAACACACATTTATGATAAAACCTTACAGAAATTTGAAATTGATTATTTTATCTCAACCTGATAAAAGCCATCGATGACAAACCAATAGCGAGTGTTACACTAAGTGATCAAA
>RJWT010026466.1:0-15837 GCA_004365215.1 Cuniculus paca | reverse complement strand
CAGAGGACCATCTTTAAAATCTCAGGCTCCTCAAGCACAGTGTGGAAACCCTGGGCTGGATAGTGTTATTTTCCATCCAAAGAAGTTCTACAATGTATTGATGCCAAAGTTCCAAATGTATTCTGAAAGTCTCCAAAATTTTGTTTCAAGTCACTTTCCCTTTATCAAATCACTTGCCCTCTAACCAGTGGAAATTTTAAAATTTATTTTATTTTTCATTTTTGAGATAGAGTTTCATTATGTAGCCCAGGCCAAGCCAATCTTGAACTTGCTTTATAGTCCAAGCTGGTCTTGCACTTGTGATCTTGCTGCTTAAGACTCCCAAGTGCTAGGATTACATACCTGTACCATCACACCAGACAGGATTATTTTTTAATGTCAAAATATATTCAACTTTATACTGCCAACATCTTACTTTTATCAGGAATGTTCTTTTTGATCTTCTGTGCACTCTTGCCTACAGATATCCTACCAAGTTGAACTGCCATCTCCCAGCATCCCTAACCCATCTCTAATCTTTTAAACTGGGGATGCTTTAGGTTTCTTATCTCACAGCAGCCTTTCTGGAACCTGTGTAGACTACTGGTGTCAAGGTTACTTATAAAAGTCAGCCATCTTATTTCCTCCATAACATGGAAAGCACTTTGAGAGATAGTAGTAGAGATGGGGTAGCTATCCACCAAATTCAGGTCTTTACTGCCACTATAGTAGAAGCTGGGTACTTTTAGAGGCTACATTTCCCAGTCTTCTTTGCAGCTAGGTCTATATAACTATGGTTTTGCCCAGGGAAAGTGAGTTAAGGTGACTCCTGCAACTTCCAAATCAGATTAAAATGTGGAGATGTGTTTGTCCACATTTCCTCATCCCATGAGATGCATCATGAATGTACTGGCTTCCCAGATTCAATTATATAGTGAGGACAACATCCTCAATGATGAAAGAACAAAATAGTGAGAAGAACCTGGCTTCCTGCATGATTTTGTGAGCATGTTTTCCTTGTCAACCCAAACTGCTTACCTGAGAATTCTTTGAAAGACAGAAATAAGTATCTATTTCTTTTCTGTCACCGTATTTGGTGCTTCTTTATGCCCTGAGGCTCAATGACAAGATCATAAACAAACACTATGTCATATATATCTGTGAATAAGCCATATATCTCCATAACCAGTACAACAAAGTTGCTCAAATGAGTATTTTGAGCTAAATTTCTGATCTGGAATTTTCTGTTAAATCTAACTACATTAAATATAGAGGATTGTATACAAAATACTGTTTCTTATCATTTATCTGATATGATTTACCAATATAAAAAAATCTTACATTTATTGACTCATGATTTGTTCTGAAATATGTTCTTCATGTCCTGAGAACAAGCAATTGATTTGATACTTGAAGGTTTAACATCCCATAAAAAGACTTGAATAAAATGATATGAGATATAATGCTTCTAGGTTTTATTTCATAGTCAGCATTATTTCTGTGCCTTGTGTAGGTGCCTCAGTGTGGTAGCTAATCAACTAATTGTCAAGTTGAGTGGGAATGCCCAGCTGATTTGAGTCTGTATGGTTATCTGAATGGTATAAAAGGAGAACAGGAAGGAAGGTTTTCAGCTGATCTTCCTTGAAAGAGCTTCCCTGTGGCTGCTTTTCTTCAGGAGAATTTCGGTAGTTTTTCTTTGAAGGAGCTTTGTCTGCTTCCTCTCTTCTGGGGTAGCTTCGATCCTCATCTTCATCTTGGACACTGTCTCCTGGCTTCCAGTACAGATCTCTCAGTCTTCTGGCTCAGACACTTCAGTCTTTTGGCACAGACACCTCAGCTTCCAGCGCTGGTCCTTAAGCCTTTCCAAGGCATATTCTTCAGTCTCCCATCTCGGATCCGTCAGCCTTCTGATAGACTCTCATGGGACATTACCATAGGCTCCAAGCCCTTGACTGGATCCTTCAGGTCTCTAGCATGCACTACTAATACACATAGCCAGTCTACATTTTATTCTCCAGTTACTGTTTCACTTCCTGATAGGTAAAAGGATATTGGCACAAATGGAATGGGGACCAAGAGTTATCTCTCAGGGAACCAGCTGTTAGAACCAGCAGTACCTTTACTGTAAATGACCCATGAAGATGCCAAAGGATGCCAAGTCGCATCCATCTACCTATAAAAGGGTCGATGCAATCTTTCTTTATCGCTGAGCAGTACTCCATTGTATTGAGACCATACTCATAAGTGAAATAAATCAAACTCACTGTTTAAATATCATATTGTCTCCCTAATGTAAGAAACTGAAAAAGCAAATAAGATCCAAAATCTACAATAAATATCGTGTAAGGGTAAGAAACTGCTCAAAGAGGAAAATAACTGGGATAGGGGAAAGAAGGAAAGGAAAAGGAAAAGGAGATATATATATCTATATCTATAGATATATAGATATAGATATAGATATAGATATAGATATAGATATATGCATAAGATAGCTAAGATGACTATACTACTAGTTCTATTAGTTCTTGGAAAAGAACAGTTAATACTCATATGATTAGATCAATTTTGCATGTCTATATCTGGTAATCTAAGCAACCCTTTTGAAGATAACAATATGCAACATAACAACCATTTTTGGATTCCTATAATCTTGTTATAACAGCCTATATTGTTACTGTTTTGGGTTTGTTGTTGTTGTTTGTCTCTTTTGCTTTTTGTTTTTCTTTTCTGTCCTTTATTCTCTTAAATAAAAAAAAGGATGCCGAAAAGACAAAAAAAAAAAAAAACAGAAGTGGTAGGATGCTAAAATCATTATGAAGAAGTAGCTAAACTGAGAAAAAAATATAGAACCTAGATGAAGAGAAAATAAATTAGAAAACTTATCAAAGGAAATATATTTAATGTATTTGTTTAATCTTTTCTATCACTGTGGTCTCTTGGTTTTTCCTCCATCTGTCCTGGTCATTTCTCAATCTCCTTGCTAGTGTCTTCTCTTCTTCTAGACTTCCTATCATGAGGGCAACCAGGATTCATCATCAATCCCTCCACTTCCTGTACATATGCAGTCACTTAAATTAACTCTCTTGGTTTTCACATATCTATCCACTGAACTCTCTCAATTTTCAGTTCAGCTTATTGTTCTAAGTTGCAGATGTATATATCCAACTGTCTACTCAAACTGTCTGTTTGCATGGCTAATATTCATCTCAAATTTGGCCTGCCCCAGATGAATTTATTATCTATGCCTCCGCCCTGCCACACACACGTGAATTTATTCCATGTGCAGTCTTTCTATCTCAGTTGATGGTGATTTCATCCTTCCAATTTTTACAAGTATGATTTCATCTCCTAATACTTTTCTTCCCAGTTATGAGTATTCACTGGTCTTCTTGCTGTTTCTTGAATTTTCCAAACAGCTCCCATCTTCCCTAAAATCATTTCTGTAGCTACCTTCTGCCTACGGATATCCCCCAGACACCTCATAGCTGATCTCTTACTTCCTTCCAGTCTTTACTTAGCATGTTTTCAAACAAGGTTTTCCATGGTGACCCTATTTACAATTACAACTCCAGCGTTCTCAATTTGCTTACCTTGCTTTAATTTTTTCAATAGCATTTACCATGTTCTAACATGCTATGGAATTTATTATTATGCTTCATTGTATGTGTACCTCAAAGAGAATTTAAGCACCAAAAATATAAGGGCTACATCATTTTAATTGATTAGGATACCCCAAATTTGTAAAATAATTCCTAGCATTGTGGGTATTATGCTGTATTTGTTAAATTAGTGAACACATATTTCCTAAATGCTTGTTTTTTTGTTAGGCAGTCTGTTCGGACCCAGAGGATAAACCACGTACAGTAGACACAGCCCTTGCTCTAAGTTATAAGTTTCAAAAGGGCCACTCTTGAAGAACTCAGATTGCTGCACGGTGTGTGAAGAAACTGTATATAACCAGCTCCAATAAGATGGAACATAGAGACATATTACAGAGATTCTCAGGGGGTGGTCCTTTTAGCATAGCTAAGGGAGACCTGAAATAATTCTTCAGAAAGATGCAAAGGGCACAGAAGCAATTCCCCAATATTCTTAAAAATGTGAATTAAATCTTCCACACCATTCACACCCTAATATTAACAAATGGTCCCATCATGTTCAGGTTGTTCACAGAATCAAAAGCCCATAGATTCTTGTCAAAAAGAGAATTTAGCTTAGATGAATAATAAAGAGTTTTCTACTAATGTTTCCAGTTTTGTGGAAGAGACATCCTCAGGACAGGAATGAATGGCAGAGCTCAGAGAGAATTCTAGTAGTTTTGAACTGGAAGGTCCGCAGGGTGTAGCTTGCAAGAAGACCTGAGAAGTTGAAAGGCTTAACGTCAAAATCAACACAACCCATGATCTCCCTCATCAGTTAGAAACATAATCAGGGGTTGCTGATGGGTTGGTAAGTTTTACAGACTAATACTGCCCACCAATCTCCAGTACATAAGAAGATATTCCTTCATTTACTATTGAAAGTATATATTAGCTACAAATTTCTACAAATGCTAATCTTCTCTTTCAGACATTCCCCCCCCCCAAAAAAAAACCATAAAAGAAGGCTTTGCTAATTGGCGTTAAACTAGAGTAAGTTACTTGAACAAACATATTGACTAAAATGCTACACAATCCCAAATATAAGTCAGTGTCACCATTCTGCAGTAAGGATGGCATGAGTTTAGAAAGTTCCAAGACAGGCAAGAAAGTGGGCTCTTCTTGATGTACTTCATTTCCATAAATGGCACCACCCATAGAGAAACCATCCAAGAAATGTTGATGTTCAGTAAATAAAGTGGTAACATACAGAATCGGTGAGCTACTTCTACTTGAGACAAGGGATATAATGCTTTATGGTCAATAGGAAGAGGAACTGTTTGTCCTGTTTTCCTCTACTTCTTTCATAAAAAGAGATTTGCAACCTATAAAGATTAATACTGAAAACACAGTTTAAGTGTAAAATAATATGACAATACAAATTGTACATCACTCAATTTTGAGAATATAAAAATACATGAACATGTATATATTTGCATGTGTATTCACATAAATGTGTGTGCACATATATATGTGTAGAGGGAGTAGTGGTATAAGGAAAGCTAGAAAGATGTATTTCAAAATACCATAAGTAATCATCATTAGGTATTGGGAATATGAGTGATATTTTCCTGCTTTGGTATCTTTCACAATTCGCTACAACACATATTACTTTTCTAATCAGAAAATCCCATATAAAATATATGTTAGGACAGGCTTGTTGCAAAGACAGATGAGGACAGACACAGGATATGGCTGCAGTGAACCATCCAAGGTTTCCTGTGCTGAATATCAAGATCCCAGGGCATTAAAAGAACTAACAGATGTGGTCACAGAACCAGTGTCGACAATCCCAGAGGCATCATAGATGGAAGGTGTGGTTTCAGAAGATTGCAAACTTCACAATTGCTGTCCATATTTTCAAAAGAGAAGGAATGGTGAGTGTCAAAGACTGAATCCCAAGGTATATGACATCACCCCTTAGTGAATTCAAGAACAGATTATTAAACAGATGGTTCTGACCTCTTTTGAAATGAAATAGTGGGCTCACTAAAAACACATCACGCCAAACTAAACTCATTTCTTCTTTGATTGAACAAAGAGATTTCACAAGAAAGAGGGACTGTTATTTCGAGAAGGCATATGACAGTCTTTACTGATATCTGCTAATTGTAGAGTTTTCTTCATGATTGAATCAAGCCAAATAGAAGACAGGAGCAGACACACCCTCTAGCATGGGAGAGACATTTGGGGAAATGACCGCTTGGCTGAAATGGGAGATCAAGGAAGAGGCAGGTCATAGGACAGTTCCTCTGCAAGACTACTCCTCCTGAAAAGCTCACAAGGCTGTCTCCTCACTCAGATGTCACCCCTTTCGAGAGAGCTCTCCTGACCACCTAAGTTGATGCTGCCCTTCTCCTACCCCTCACTAGTCACTCACTAGTCACTCTGTCAGTTTGTTTCTCCTTCCTTCTCCCTCTCTGAAATTATTCTATTTAACTACTTAGTGTGGTGTGTTTCTTTTCACTAGAATAGAAGTCCTATATGCACAGGGACTGTCTCATTTTCAGTGCTGAATGCCCAAAGCCTGGACACATGAGATTCAACAAATATTTGCTCAGTAAATAAAACTGCTCTTTTGTTCATTCCATTCCAGTAATATTCACAAAATAGAAGCCAGATGTAGTGGTACATACCCATATTTCCAGCTACTTGGGAGGCTGAGGCAGAAGCATCACAAGTTCAAGCCAGCAACTTAATAAGACCTTGTCTCAAATAAAAAGGATTAGGGTGTAGTTCAATGGTACAGTGCTTGCATAGCATATGCAAGGCCCTCTATAACACACACACACACACACACACACACACACACACACAACTGCCTTATTTCCATCTTTCTCCCCTCACCTGTGAACATCAAAGTTTCTTTGTTGACCTCCTTGCTCTCAGTGTCACTATGCTGAATTCTATTTCCCCTCACTTCCAAGTCTAAATTCTCTCCCACAATTAATAATGTCACCTGTCCATGAGTTAGAAAAGCAGTGGAGATACCAGCAGATGACATGCTTAATTAGAATTTACTTCTGGCCTCAAAGCATGGTACGAGCCACATCACTTTGGTGGTCCAGGTTGGTTATGTGCGATTTGTGTGGTCCAACATTGGACAGGTTTTCACCATATAAGCAGCTAAACATGTCCCTCCTTCTCTGTGGAGAAGAGCCAATTAGCAGGTTGCGTTTCTCCCTTTCTCCAGAGTCTAAGTCAGCTATGCAGAAGGGGTGACAGCTACAACCAGCAGTCTAGAATTCTGCTATGTCCTATTGATTCAAGCTTTCCAAGGATGGAGCTCAACCTACACAATTTGCCCACTACATTGGTTTTATAGTTCTTCAGACTAGAAGGGAAACAACCTGGCCTAGTCGTTAAGAGAATGGATTCTGGAGCCAGGCTGCTTGGCTTCAATTACAGCTTTACTGTTCATTATCTATGGTCAAGTCATTTAATATGGCTGTGTCTCGGTTTCTCCAACTTTAAAATGCATAAATGCAAAACATCTATCTGCTTCATAGGGTTTTAGCAAAGGTTATATCAACTAGCAAACATTAGTAGCTTAGAATCATGAATAGGCATATTAAGCACAATATAAGGTTTTTGCTATGAGCACCAAATATTCGAGTAAATCATCACAAGGGTTCTTAGCAAATATCCAGCACCTGCATTTTTGTTAATCACTGAGCTTGGTATTGAATTTAAGACCCTACATTAATGGACAAATAGGATAGACAGGAGCCACATCAAAGGACAAGAAAGAAGACTAGTGAATGATCTAGATTCAAATTCCACTTTTGCTATGTTCAACCTGTGAGACATGGCCATGTCATTCGAACAACCCAAATTACATGTATTCATTTCTTAAACTTTAAAAAGAGTATTAATAATTATTTGAATTTCCTCAGAGAATTCTAATGTATCTAGTAAAACATGCATGTCATAGGTACTTTATAAGGAAAAAAGTACTATTAATAAGACAAAAGGTGTTCTTACAGACACCACTACTTATAAAATAAATCAATGCAATACAAATGAAATATATTAAAGGCATAGAAGATAAAAGTGTAGTTTCATTTGTCCTCTTGGCTCTACAGTTGACTGAATGTGTCACTGGTAACATTTCTTTGGGCTTTCATTTCCTCGTGTGTGAAATGAGTGGGAAATCCTTTGTGTCTCTTCTGATTTTCACCTGATGGGAAAGAATTACAAGTCCAGAGCTTCTGGAATTCGAGTTTTATGTATTACAAAGCATTATACACAAAATATTCTCCTTATTCTGTTTATTTAATAATCAAAGATTTATTGTATGATTACTTATTTACAGCAATGGATACACATAAAAATTGCCTTCCCTAACATGGAGATATTGAGTTATTTCTAGGCAGGAATAATTTAATTCAAAGCATCATCTGAAAGTAAGGACATTATTCTTTTTAAGATGCTATAGATGAGTTTTACAAGTTCATTTGACAAATGTAATAAACAGGAGTGCAATTTATATCATGCCAAGCTACTGTTGATATACAATTCACTCATTCCCCAAATATTTTCAAATGCCTATAATTTACTAATTCCTATAGAAAAAAACAATAAATAATACTAGACAAATCCTGGCCTTAACACATATTTTAACAGAGGAGACTGTCAATATAGTAGAACAGATAAATATGCGAAATTATTACAAAAACATGCTAGGAATTTGACAAATGAACAAGTGTGCTAATAGGTACAAAATTTCAAAGCAGATGTGCTATCTTAGAGAGGGGTGGTCAAGGAAGGTGTTTCTAAAGAGAATGTTATGGTTTATATCTAGATATCCTCCAAGACCTTCTTGCCCTCATAGGTTGGGTTTTTGGAAGCTGATCGAATGATAGGAATAATATAGTTGACTTGTGGTTAGGAAGTGGGATCTGTTTGGAAGAGTGTGACCCAGAATGGTATGTCTCCTTCCCTGGCTTCTCTCTTTATTTCTGCTTTCTGGTTACCATGATGTGACCAGAAGCTTTTCCTCTGCAGGCTCCCCCCTGCTTTTTCTGGCTTAGAGTTGGCTGACTATGGACTGAAACCTCTATAAACTGTGAACCAAAATAAACCTCTACTCCTTTAAGTTCTGGGTGTTGGGTACTGTGCCTCAGTGATGAGAAAGTAACTATAACAGGGGGTAATATTAAATTAAAATCCAAAAACATAAGAATTTCCACCATGTGAAGACATGGGAACAAGTGTATTGGAAAGGGAAAATAGTTGAGTGCCAAGAGGCTGAGATAGGAAAGAGCACAGAATGTCTGAGCAATTAAGATTCGACCCATGTAACTGAATACTATGGGGATGAGGGGGAGAAGTAGGAGTTAAGTTAGAAATGTTAGACTGGCTAGAGTAGAACCATGTGGGCCATGGAATACAGTGAAGATATTATTCTACCACCAGTGAAGAGTTTAGATTACAGAGGAGACGTGTCATCAGTCAACTTTGTACAGGCTGACTTCACATCGTCTGTGATGATTTGGTCAGGGTTCCTGTTGACCACCTGTGGGGTTCTTTGGGGATCTGCAATTTAGTAACAAGATCTGCTCACATTCTGGATGAATTTGTAGTATCTTGTACTATTCCAAAACATTCTACATATCCAAAATGTCAAGTCTTAATTTGTGTGACACCTTTGGACCAAAAAGATACTGTACCCATCTTGGATGGTCTTATGAAAATTTAACTGTCTTCTATGAATGCCCAAATGTGATCATGAACAGATACAAGGCCAATGAATGAAAGGCATAGAAACATAGACTTCAGTTCAAAATAGGGAAAAGCTTTCTAACAGTTAAGAGTTTAACCAGATCCAAACAGAATAAGAATCAACAGACTTTTCCTGACAAGCACAGATAGTACATACTGCTGTCTTTGCAGGCCATGTGATCTCTATGGTAACTACCAAACTCTGTCACTATAGTGTAGAAGCAGCCAGAGACAATACATAAAGAAATGAGCAGGACTGCCTTCCAATAACACTTTGTTCATAAAAATAGGCACCCAGAACAATGGTTTCAGCTCATAATCCATAGTTTGTCCATTCCTGGCTTAAGACTGAGAGGGCAAAATGTCAGCTCACAAATGCCATCTAGCCACAGATATACCTTATATAACCCAAAATGTGTTACAAAATTGAAAACAAAATCAAAAAGGATTTGACTAAAAATATAGATTCCTAGCTTTTCTGGAGAAAAGAGATGATTAGTAATCCAAGGCCTAAATTCCTACGTGTCGACAAGTGTCATAATTGTCCGGAATTGAGTACTGGCTGATTTGAAGAGCACACGGAGCTCTGCAGGTCACCACAGACCCCACTGTGTACCTGCTGCCTGCCTGACTTAGGCATTTAATATCAGTTGCCATTTAGTTTCGTGCTAATGCTTTTCCCCCTTGCAGAATTCTTTCTTTAAATCTATATCTATACCAAATGTAGAAAAATAAAAGACAGATTAAAAAAAGCCACATTTCAAGAAAATTGAGAGGAGGCATATGGGTTTAATATGCATACAAAGGATGTTGTGTTGAAAGAACAAATGTTTCTCTTTCTCAAGTTGTATTTTTTCTACTTTTCATTTAAAATATTTACATATTTATATCATGTTACATCCTTATGCCATCGTTCAATAATAATAAAAACTGTTGAACTGATTTCTGCATTTGATTCTCTTACTTCAGGCTTGTCTTATTCATCTGTGTTACCTGATCAACTCCCATAAGTATTCATGCTTGTATCCCTAGAGAAGACCAGTATATAGGAAGTGAGCTCCCTACCCCAGAAAGACTGAAAGCTGGTGAATGAATCAATTGGAAACATTTGTGTTATAGATCCTACTTCAAGCTAGAGCTGTTTAATAATCTCCAGTGCCTGTGGTTCTAAAAACTTTGAAGTCTTTGGATTCTACCCAGAGCCGGTCATCCTCAGCATTTGACCAAATAATTGATTGGCACATTAGGGGAACATCCATTCCATTAATATGTACAAAAGACTAGATCCATGAGTAGAGCTCAAAGTTAAAGATATTTGAATAATCTACTTTAAAGAGGAAGAAAGCCAAAACTAACAATTTAGATACAAGGCAGTCGAAGGGTACAGGACAATGAGAGAAAATTCCTTGTTTCCACAGGCAAGCCCTCATCTCTTCATCTCCAGAGAATTATTCTGTAATTATTAAGTAGTATATCCTTCCTTCCTTACTTGACTTCCAACCTCTAAAGATAGTTTGCATGTGATTCACTCCTTTGGCTACAGCACGATTCAGTTTCACCATTTAGCCTTTCTTCTTATTTTGCCTCAATCCCTCCTAAATGAGAATATTTTTTAAAAAAAATGAAGAGGAAAGGGAAATTTCAGCTACACATGCAAGCCTATGAAAACACTCTTCAGCTAAAAGAATATACTAGGGAGTAGAAAATGAATGATGCCGACCGTAGGATTTACACAGCCCAAAACAGAATAAATATAACTGTGTAACTCATGTTTTTCACTGGGACGATGACTCGATATAAACATAAAAATGAAAGTTATTGGTGACTAAAACCTTAAGAGAGTTTGATGTTACTTTTAAATGTCTTATAATATTATATTAATTTCATTATAATAATAAATAAAGGATAAAATGACATAAATTATATAACGAAAAATAATTTGTAACCAAGTCATGAGTAACCTAATAGAGGTAAAACTTGAATACCTGTGATGATCATTTTTAAAAGGCAAACTGAATTATGTTCCCTTTTCGACAATCAGAAAATATGAAGGCAGTGGATACAACTGCTACAGCCACTGAGAACATCTGACAAGGAAGCTTTGGGAGAGGCCTGTCACACCATGTGGCAAGATTTTGTACCTTAGCATATAGTGGAAAAATTTTAGTCCACCTTTTCCTTGTCTAAGGATGCCACTGAAAATAGCTAAATTGAATGTGATTGAAGTGAGCATTCTCCAGGTGACTTTTATAGGACTATAAAACCCTAATCTTTTGATGACCGAGAAAAAGAGAAAGAAGTAATGATGGAATTTTGTATACCCTGGTCATGGCTCAGGTCACAAAGTTAACCTCTCATCAAGCATAAATGCATAGAGGGCCCAGTCAAATACAACATATATAATTCATCTTACGCATTTTGCATTAGATCACTGCTCATTAAATCTCTGTGACAGGAGTCACATAATTTTTACAAATGAAAATCAAACTTCTCTACATCAACTTCCTGGGTTAACAGATAAGATATGAGGGCTTGACTGATTGATTTGTAAAAGGTCATGCATTTGCTTAGCACCAAAGTCAGAAATTTGGGGCCAGGTGTCTTTATTCAATTTCCTGATGGAACTCAGATAATGTGATCACTGATTTATAATGAGAGTGATAATCAAAGACCACAGCAACTAGATGGCAGCTTCTATTTTCATAAAAATGCAAGTAATTTATTTTGTTTCCTCATAAGCTTTAGATAAGGTACTAACAACATCTACATTTTTGGTTAATAATTATTTTTATGTGGATATATTAAATTCTTAAGATATTATCAAGTTATTTGGTATGCTCCAAACAACTTAGATGTCTCTTGTAACAAACACAAAATCCTTGAAGAGGGCCTCTGGCATGTGTTACACTCCACACAACACAGAATCCAGCCTGCGTCACTTGAGTGACACCAATGACACATTCATTACATTATAAAAATTGTGCCTGGGGTGACATCAGTCAGAGGAAAAAAAAACTTTAAACTATGTGGTCACGCACACCTGGAAATTAATTTCTCATGCATGACTTTTCATAAGGAACGCCACCAGCCAAGTGTCCTCAGTGAATTTCTTGAAGTGCCTATGACATGCTTTCCCAAGTAAACTACACTATGGACCCTAGAAGCTTCAATTCTTACACAACAGTCTTCTTCAATCTCTGTTCCTCACCCCCACACCCCTTCTTGTTATTTACCAGATTTTACACATGTATTTTATTTCATGCCTTTATTAATCCAAATCTTCCCTGCCCCTATTTCAGCAGTAACAAAAGAAGCTGTATCAAATCAATGAACTCAGAGCTGAGAAACAGAGGCCAGACCTGTGTATCCTTTCTATCCTTTCGACCCACTGGGCATAGGCTTGCCGAGTGTAACCTGAAGTCTTATATCACTTTCTCCACCAGCCTGAACATACAAACGAGAACTGCTTTGTCTCCCAAGTCAACGCTTAACAATGTAAAGGGCGGTACTATTTACACTGGGGAAGAAATGGCGGCAGACAGTAATTCCTCACCAAGGATTATTGGGAGAAAGAAAACAGAGTAGAGGTTGAATTTTCACTTTCAAATTACAAAATGAAGACAGGAAAGGAGGAAAGGGAGGGAAGCGGCTGATGTCTAAGAAGGAGCAGACATGCAAGTTTCCGTGTGTTTGTCCTCGGGTCTCAGTTACACACACCTCACCATGGCTAAACTAAAAGGCCTGTGCTCTGCAGACAGACTGGCAACAACCATTCTGCATGCAACATCAACAGCTCAGGGACCATGAGGCCCAACCCTCCTCTGAAAGGTAGCTGACAGCATATGTGGCCCATTCTGTTCTTCTAGCAACAGATCAAGGGACTGTCAGGGTAGACCTAGAAGAGCAGGGTATTTCTGATACCACTTGGGGAATGGCAATTGAATTATAAAATCAGGCTACCAAGAAGGAAAAAGGGGGAAAAAACACCAGGAATCTTGAATTCTGCTTCAGAGTGGCAACTCGTATTTCTTTAGTGGGACATACATGTGTTAGGCATGCATCTTTTATACCTAAAACATTTGTCACACTGAGATTACAACTGGTAACAAGTCAGGACATGAGCTTTTTAGCCCCAGATGTCCACCCACTCCTAACAGAGGCAATGTTTCCATTTCTGTAGGTTACGATTGTCAAAGTTTTCTAGGCTTTATGGTCAGACGGAGATTTGAATGGAAAGTAATTAGGTTTGAGATCATACCTTTATCCTACAGGTGACAGAAGCAACAGATACATCCTAACCCATGAGGACACTGGGGCTAGTACATTAGGTATTTCTATGGAGACTTGGGTAGAGAGGTCAACATCAAAATCCCTAGGCCTCTCGACATGTTCAGTGCATGCAAAAGCCCAAATAATAAGCACAGTGATGTACCCCATAATATGAAGTAAATGGGGGCACAAAATAAAAATTAAACTGATTTCTGGAAAATACAGAAATGGCAAGTATTGCTTGCACTGAAGTTTTCAGAATTTGTGGACTGATAAAGTATTCATACTTTATTATATTTTCTTTTTTTATTTTAAAAAGAATAGAACAAAACAAAACAAAACAGAACCAAATAAAGCAAAAGAAAACAGAATAGAGTCAAACACAACACAGCATTTCAAAACAGAACACAGAAAGTTACACAGGTCTTCAAAACATAACAACAGGAGATTAACTTTATTATATTTTCACCATTCACTGTACCCCACCCCACTCCCTGCCAATACACTGGTTCTTACTCATTTCCTGTGTATCTCATCTCTAGTACTGTCTTTAGATACTATATGAGAGCTTCAATCCTACAGTGACTTTTTGCTTTTTACATTTTATGATCTCTGTAGACATTTTGGGGAAGTCTGATTTATTTTCTATTTCCCCATGAGATAGGAGAGTCACTTTATATGGAACACATAATGGGGATAGATTAAATAACATGACACATCCTTAATTGCAGAAATAAGTACAAGCTGGAATTCTGGCCTCACAGAATTCAGGATGTAGCTATTGTTTTTGCACATCAACCTGAATGTCACAGGGATTTTTCAATTGACCTGAAAAATAGTGTTACTTTATGCAAATATACTCTAACAGCCATCTTTTTCAATCATGTGTGATTGTATGTAATTTTTAAAAATACTCATGGCTAGCCCAATTTTCAGATACTATTTTCCTCCTACCCAATTTCAATTAGACAACCTGGAAATATTTTAATAGGTTTACAGTTTATAACCCAAGAGTCCTAAGTACAAATCCCAACCCTGAAGTTCACTATGACATCTTAGGACATTTTTTTTCCTCCAAATCAGCTTTCTTTTTTTAACTGTAAAAATGAATATTATAGTGCTTACCTCGTAAATATTCTAGTAAGGATTAAAATAGTTTGCTGCATCATCAACTATAATGCTCTACACATAGAAGGTACTTAACTGATGGGAATTGTTATTTTATACCATTTATAGTTTATCTAACTTTATATATTTATGGAAATATAATACATTACATAACATATACAGATAAGTATAAATAAATATATTATTTGTATATATTTATATATGTTATGATTTAAATTATCTACAATAACTTATTTTCTAAATTCTAGAAAAATTAATAAATGAAAAATCTCCCTTCCTGTCAGAGAAAAGAAGTCCTGGATACATGAAAAAAATGCTTATATGCTTCATATGAAATATTACAGATTTTAGGATTTTAGAGATAAAAGTGAGCCTGAACCCCTTCTTATAGAGATAAAGAGGGAAGGTTTAGAATAGCTTTAATTTGACTATCAATCACATAGTAAAAAGAGGCAATATTGCTCTATCAGGTGTATTTCCCATGATGAAGAAATCAAAGCGTGGATGCCTCAGGGTGTGAGAACCCAGAAGGCTTTCCGTAACTCAGAGGCCTGCCAGCATTGGGGATCAGTAGACTACCCCAGGACTCTTTCTCACTGCCTCAGAAAAAGCCTATCAATCATACACCTTCCTCCAGGAGGTAAAAATTAATTTTCTTTTCCTTGAGGAAGTGTTGGACTTAGTGAGTCTCCCAACAACAGAATTTGGAAAGAGAAAGGCACTAACCAGAGATAGGAGATTCCTGGTTGACACCACCTCTGAGGTTCAGTCTGTGATGCAGTCCAAATGGCAATAAAGCAACATTTCTATAGTCATCTTCCAGAAAACCCAACACTCCAGGCTATTCATGCAAAAAACAACTGGTGAGTTCAACTGAAATACATTCTACAAAGTACCCGGCAAGTATTCGTCTATTCTTCTAAAGGGTTAAGGTGATGAAAAACAAGGAAAGACTGAGAAATGGTCACAACCAGAGGAGACTAAGAGGGAATGAAGACTAAATGAAATATGCTACAATTTAGGGAAAGGATGTAAGTAGAAAAACTGATGCAAGTTGAAGATGGTGTGTAGTATGGATAATGATATTGTACCAATGTCA
>RJWT010026465.1:0-15850 GCA_004365215.1 Cuniculus paca | reverse complement strand
TTTTCCCTTTTTTGTTTTTTTTTGTTCCGTTTTGTTTTGTTTTGTTCTATTCTCTTTAAAAATAAAAAAAACAGTATTTTATTATACCTACATAAAATTCAGAGAATTAAATAATTGTTATTTGTATTACTTTTTTTTTTTGCAGCAGCAGCAGCAGCAGCAGCGGGGATTGAACTCACACCCTCATGCTTACCAGGCAGGTGCTTATGCCACTGAGCTAGATCACCAGCCCTATAATTGTTATTTCAGAATTCTTTCTTTCCCTACAAAGTAAAAAGAAAAGAAAACTTTAACATTCTAACTTTAAATCACATGTTCAGGAATTTATGCTATCACAGTGTTCTTAATTTTTCAGATGTTACTGGCAATAAAGTCAAGGAAGTCCTAGGAAGTCTATGATAATCATATACAGTAAAACTTTGCATTGAAAGTACCTTGTTCTGTGGGTGCTCATAAGAGAAGCAAACATTTCTAATAAATTCTAACTTGATAAAGTAGTGATGTCTTGCAATACTGAGAGTATTTAACACTGAATGTCATGTGATCACAACTAAACCAATGCATTCTCTCTCTCTCTCTCTCTCTCTCTCTCTCTCTCTCTCTCTCTCTCTCTCTGTCTCTTTCTCAAATTGTGGGTGATAGTCTCCCAAAAGCAAAAGGTTATAGAAGAGCTCTCATTTGCAGAGGAGGAGAAGAAAAAAGCAGAGGAATCCTTCACTTCAAATGAGATTAGGGAAATGTGCAAAATGTGGGAAACAGTGCAAAATTTTGTAGAAAAGCACCACCCAAATAAGAGATTGTAGCAGTGCAATCATAGTAACAATCCTTTCTCTTGTCTCCCTCACACCAACCATGTGAGTTATTTTTCTTTATATTTTGTATTTTATTATTTTGGATTATACTACAGTATTGCAATCATTTTATATGAATATTTTTGGGTTGTGGAATGAATCAACTGAGTTTCCATTACTTGTTATGGGGAAATTCGCTATCATAGACCAGTGCTTTGGATTACGAGCATGTTTCTAGATAAACTGTGCTTGCAAATGAAAGTTTTGGTCTTTTTTTTTTTTTCTTTTTTTGGTACTGGGGATTGAACTCATCACCTCGCACTTGCCAGTCAGGCGCTTAAGCTGCTGAGCTAAATCCCCAGCCTACAAATCAAGGTTTTACTGTAATTATTGCTAATATAAAATTATAACACCATATATACTGTGTTAGCTCTTGAAACCTAATACTCCTCTTTATATATGCATATGTGTTACATATTTATATTAAATTTTATATATATATATATATATATATATATATATATGTATGTATTTGTGCTAAAACTTCCTTTCATGAAAAATTGGTATGGGTTTGAAATTTTAAATTCTAAGCAAACAGAAGATCTAGGTTAGTTCCATAGCATCTTTTTCTTATTTCAACAAGAAAGTATGGGCTCTTCACCCCTATTTGTTCCGTGTTTAGACAAATATTACCTTTCCTTGTTAACATGAGCTCCTCATGGAATACTCAGTTCACTTCAATAGCACTTGCCTTACTAATGTTTACACAGATGTATGACTAATTTACCTAATAACTTTATCCATTTTCCCTATTAACACAAAAATTAATTGTATTAAGAAACAATATGGAGTGGGGTTTTCCTGATTAAAAAATAAAACTACAGCCTCCAGGAATATATATTCTCCAGGAAAACCATAAGAAGCAAAACTACAGCTACCCCTTATGCAAATGATAAAATAATACATAAACAACTCAGGAGAAAAAGTGCTTGAGAAAATTCATGTTGCAGTTTTTTTATCAGATTAATACACTTGGGTAGAAAAAAAGAAAAAATCTAAAGAGTCAATCATTCAGCATATTTGAACTAACAATTTCATTCATCACTTGCAAAGTGCTTTGTGAACATTAAGGATATAAAGTCTAAAATCCTCAGTATATGTTGTAATTGTTTCAACTAATCTTCAGAATTTCAGATGACTAATAGAGACAGACACCTGACAAATGATATTACAAAGTCTATCTTCATGTGAATCTGTCACTTTTCAAATCTTATTTCATTATTCAACTTGGAAGAAAACAGAAAGAGTATCAGACTAAACAAAAACTAGTAAAAACACGGTATAAATACACACAACCATGGTGCTCATTTCGAGCAGGTGTTTCATAATTCTTATTTCTTTAACACATTGTACTCCTCAACCTATACTCTGTTTAACACACACACACATATATAATATAAGTCCACCAAAAAATATATATATACATCAGGAACAGAAGAACTTGTACAAATATTTTCATACTAAATTTATTGAGACATCTTAAGATTAATACAAGTTGTGTTTGGCCTCTACAATTATGAGAGGTGCTCAAAATGGTGACCGTTAGCTTCTTGACATTTATTAATATGGTGAATTGCTGAAGTGTGTAGCCATTTTTTTGTACTCTCTATATACAGATATAGAAATAGATATAGATATGAAGATTCTATATCTTATATCCATAATATACATATATATATATACATGAAGAATTTTTAAATGAGAAAAGAGAAAATTGGAAGATTTTCTTCTTCCCATAACTCAGAAAATAAAATGAAAGTTTAATCTTTTCAAGTATCAGCACAAAGCTGGATGTTATCTCTGATAGAAAAGTGATGATTAAAACACAAAGGAAACAATATGAAAAGTCTTTAATAATTGAAGCATTTTCTAAAAATGTTAAATTATATCAAGCTCTGGTATGTGACTAAGACTTCTTTGAATGTTTTTAAACAATGTATAATATTTGGCAAGTTTCCAAACCTATTTAGTTAGCAGAAGTAGAGAAAACAAAATATAATGAACTTGTGGGCTCTTTCTTTCTTTCTTTCTTTTTTTTAAATAATTTTTTAAATTTTATTTTAAAGAGGATAAAACAGAATAAAACCAATCAAGACAAACCAGGGTAAGTAATACAGGATTTCAAAACATTATGAAATCAATAATAGTTACCATCATGCCTTTTAATGTCTTCAAAATAGCTGCAGATACCTTCAGACATAGTAAAAATCAAACAGAACAGAATATAATAGAAACAATACAAAAAGACAATGAACGCAATTAAGGACTTCAAAACAAGCCAATAGTAAATCCAAAATTGCTACCATAATATATCTCGCTATCTTTGAACTAGCTGCTCTTGCCATTAGGTTTAACATAATGGAACAAAACAAGAGAAAGTAAAACCCAACGCAACAAAACAATGGAAATGATATAGGACTTCAAAACAAGACCATGGGAATCAACAGTGGCTACTACCCACAGAAGGAGATGCCCCCTAGATGCCACCCTGTGCACCACTATCCTCTGAACAGATGATCAGACCCCAGGCCCTAGACCTGCAAGGTCAGTGAAACACCAAAGCACCACAGGCATCCAATTGCATTTCACCTCAATAGCTATCATCACAGCCTGTGTTTCCCTGGATAAGCTGGTCGATTACGGCGGCAGGGGGCGGTGGGGGAGGATTGGTACTTCTTGTTTGCCAGCCAGCGCACCTAGAAGGGGTTAGGGTCTGACTGTTTCCAGTCCTGCGATGGCCCTCACATCGCGCTGGTTCCCAAACTGGGCTTACTTCCTGGTGTGGCCTTATTTTCTCTCCCCCTAGTCCGCTAATGGCACTGACTCAAGAGGAGAGGCTGGGGTCTGGCTGTTCCCATCCAGCGGCAGCCCCTCTTTTTTTTTTTTTTTTTTTTTTCTTTGTACTGGGGATTGAACTCATGACCTCATGCTTGCTCCTCTCTCTTTTTGTTTTAACTTTTAGAAAATTGAAGTGCATAGGAAAATAAACTTAGCCTTAATCTAACTACCCAGCTGCATTCCAGAAGGTAACTAATTTTCTTTTGTACAATCATTCCAAATACTCCCTCACCTGACATCACTACTTATTATCTATGTGCCCATAAACTCATAGAAAAAATAAAAATAACAAACACCAATCACAAATGCAAAGCATAAAAACAAATACCTGTTTACCTTGTACCATATTTAACTTCTATAGTCACTGAAAGTAAATAATCACCACATACTGAGCATTTTTTGGTAATAAACTTTTTTCAAGTAACCAAGAAAAAGAGAAAATTGGATGAGTTGCAGGTGGGAACTGATCTAAATGAAATCTTATATTCTGAATGCTCATAATAGCGAAAATAATTAGCATTAAAGAAAAGTTCCTGGTGTTTGTAGGTATCTAGTTCTTGTGCCATTTTTCATATAAATCTCTGGGAAAATCATGTAACTTCTCTGAGTACCAGTTTCTCTATAAAATAATAATAATACATATCTTGCACGGTGTTACTGGGAGTTACTTAAGATGAAGTGCTTAACATGCTACGAATGCTCAATAAATGAACACTAGACATTATCAAAGCTTACAGTATTTACATTTCCTCTAAATGTAAATTATAGCCAAAGCACTTTATAAAAATATTTATTTCCTATCAAAAAGTAGTACATAACCAGAGTTGGAGGGAATAGGGAAGGACGGGTTGGGTAGGGGAATAAAAAAACAAGATGTGTTGTGTGCATTCATGGACTCCCCACTATAAATTTAATCATTATGTACTGTAAACATGTACTAACAAAAAATTAAATAAATTAATAAATAAATAAATAAATAGATAAATGGTTTCAGTTTTTTTAAAGTAATACAATATATACATATATATTCACAGCAGAAATATTTAGAAAACACTGGAAAAACAAAACAGTGAAAATCACACTAAGAGATAACCATAGTTAACATGCAGTGTACTACCTCTTGCCCTTTTTATTCATCCTAAGCCTAGTAAAAAGAATCCCTAAATGTGAGGGTCTGTAGATAAGTTTTTTCCTACAGCCTTACCTTCACATAAAGCAACTGACTTCATATAGAGTTTTAGAAATAATCTCTGCAGGGATTCACTCCTGATTCTCCAGGTTCAGCAAAATTACAAGACTATGTCTGTGTGGAGAAGCAACTGGAGGTGAGGGTCCCTCAGATCTCTCCCTGGAGACTACTTCTCCCTCTAGATTTCTCAACTAGTTAATCCTCACCACTATGCCATGCAGACACTGGGGTCATCTTTCTGTGTATGATTTTTGCAGCTTGTTTTATTTTTCCCATATTGATACACTGTATTAATTTTTAATTAAATGTATTTGTTAACTGATACATAAAAATTGTACATAATTATGGGGCACCCTGCGATGTTCCAATTCATGTCTATATGGTACACTGTAATATACAATTCAAGTTAAACATATCTACCTCCTCACATATATCTCTCTGGTGAAAGCACTTAAAGCCTTTTCCTGCAGCTTTTGAAAATACTTAATACATTACTATTATTATCTGTAGTCATCCTACTGGGCAACAACATACCTGAAATTCTTACTCCCATCAAACTGTAACTTAGCAGCACATGTTGATAGTTTCTAAAGTTAGCATTGAAATGCAAGAAGGGTTATGAATTTACCTAGACTACGAAGAAAATAAGATATGCAAAGATTATATAGTGTGGACAAAAGCAGAGATGACTAAGACAGGAAGGAATTTTCAGGAAATTAAATTTATCCTATATGACTGTAATATAGATGCTCTGCTACTGAGCAGGATGCTTAGGGAAACTGAAACCTAGAAAGAAAGCCTGCAGAGTAAGGTAGCAAGTTAGCCATGCAGTCTTTTAGGTCACATAGCCTAATGTCTAAATGCATGAACTTAACATCAAAGTGTCCTAAATTCTGGTTCTAGATACTCTGCTCACTTGATCTTGGGAAAATTACAAAACCTCCCTGAGCTTTAGCTTCCTCATTTGTAAAGCAGCTATGTTAAGATTTAGATCTAAAATGTCTCCCCAAATATAAATAATTTAAAGAGCAAAGTAAAAGAGACATGGTAGGAAATGGAGGCAAATTCTGTGGAGATGCAAAGGGATCTAGGAAAGGCAAGAGAGGGGAGACACAGGGGAAGTAAAAATGATCAAGATACAATCTGTAGGTATACCAGTTCTCCAAAAATGAATGCAATTATTATGTGTAACAAACAAACGAATGAATGTATGTGTGTGTGTATCCGTGTATGGCTCCTGAAGTCTTAATGTGTTCAGAGGTGAGGTTTTTGGAAAGTGGGTGGATCATGCAGGTGCTAGCCTCCTCTGTGGATTAATTCAATGATGAGTCCATAGCTGAGTATGCTGTCAGGATGCAGGGTCTGGTTTAGAAGAGGTTGTTCACTGGGGGAGTGCCCTGGAAGGGTGTATTCTTATTCCCAGCTCTTTCCTTTTCTCTCTTCTTTCTGGCTGCCAAGGATTGAGGAGCTTTCCTCCACCATGCCCTTCGCCATGCTATTTCTGCCGTGGAGCCAGCCAGCCATTCATGGGCTGAACTCTCGGAAACCATGATGCAAAATAAACTGTCGCTTCCAGTTGTAAGTATTGGGTATTTTGCCTCAGCAACAAGAAAATGACTGATATGAGCTATAATAGCAACATGTGTAGAAGAACTAGTTCAATCAATATTCAATTGATTCTTGGTTTCTGTAGTAGTTATAAAGTCACAGTCTAGCAAATACTGAACTGTGGCACCTACAGGCAACACAGGGTTAAATTCCTGATAGTTTCTGACCATAACACCTTCATCAATATATCAGTATGTAACATTTTTTTATTTGTGTTTCTGGTATGGACTGCTGATTCATTAATATTAAGCTCATGACTATCTTATTATAACTCGTACCTTATTAAGATTCACTTAACACATGTATTTTCTACAGAAGGAACATAATAGCCTCTTTGAGTTTAGGAATACTAGACAACACTCCAGCACTACAGTTGGAATCTACTTTAAACAGCATAATCACCAAGAAAAAGCACAAAAATGTGGAAAACATGGCACTAGATAGACCACAAAAAGTATATTTGTGTACAGTATGAAAGCTGAAACAGGAATCAGAGCATGGCTTTATTTGACCACAACTGGCTTTTCCCATGTTCTGTGCAATGCTGCAGGTGACTGTGAAAGCTCCACAAGTATTGTTTTGGAGATCACAAATAATTTTGAGCAGTTGGCAAACTCACAATACAGAGCTCACAAAGAATGAGGACTGGCTGCATATATTAATGTTCAGAAATATTCAATAAACAGTTTGTCCATCAGAGAAAACCACTGAAGTCTTCTAAGCTGAATGGTGATCCTCAGATTTTTCAGGCATAAATTTTCAGAGCAAGGAAGGCAGGAAGCAGAGAAGATGGCTTAAGGGAAGAAACAGGAGACAAAATCCACACCAAGTAAGGACAGGGTAAGTGGAAAAAGAGAACTCCAGATTGATCACAAAGTTTCTAAAGTGGGTAATTAAAATAAGAAATTCAAAAAAGGGACCAAAAGATAAGAATCTGACTCTTCCTTAAACGTGATACTTTCTGCCAGGCAAAGTGGCGCAAACCTACAATATCAGCATTCCGGGAAGCTGAGGCAGGAAGACTGAAAGCTTGAACCCAGTGTAAGCAAGTTTTTGATTTAGTGAGACACTAGCATGCATACAAATATACATACAATGCGTGCATACATACATACATACATACATACACACACACACGAATCTATCAGTGCAAAGGCCTTGGTACTCTTCCAGTACCACAAAAGGGGAAAAGAGATACTTCCTTGACTTCTGCAAAATCTATTGCTTTTGTCCTTCCTTTTTACCTATCTTCTCTACCTGTTCTTTAGTAATTAAGCTGTGGGAAAGGAAGCAGACTTGAGGAGGCAGTCTTCCATATTCAGTGTGAGTTAACAAAGAAAATCAACCATATATAGATCAGAAGCCCTTTCCCAAAGCGGGTACAGATAACTATAAAGAACCCGATCCAACATGCCCAGGGTGTCTCATCTTCCCCTACATCCAACTTAGCTGCAATACCATGTGCTTCACAAACTGCTTCCTGTATTGTCCATACCATGTCTCCTCAGCTAAATTTCTCTTCAGTTTCATTTATTCACTGGAACTTTTAGCCTGATCATAGACCTCACTTAATCCAGCACAGCTCACAAGCACTGCTAGACATCAGTGGTTTCTTTTCTCATTTCTGTGACCACACCCCATTCCCAACACAAATGTTAATGAAATCCACAGAAGTGTGGGTCTATAGTAACTAAGTGAGCTTCTTTGAGACCCAATTCTCAAACTCACTTGATTCTGTGTGGGGTCAACTGATACTTCTACTGCCATTTCCTGTCCATCATGACTAGAGTCTCAGATATTGACATTAATGCAAATAGAATTCACTTGTCTGTGCCTCTTAAAGAGCATGACAGGGACTAAGGCCAAACCCATTTCCCCTCTTGAGCCAAGAGCTGCAGGAGAGTCATTCTCTGATGTGGTCCTATATCATCTCAACTTCATTTCTTCTCACAATGGCCCACTGTACATTTTATGAGTGGACAGATACAAGTGTCTATAGAATAGATAAACATACAACAAGCTGTTGCAATACTGAACATGGGAAGCCAGATTTCAAACAGAATATCTGATGTGCAAAAAAAAAAAAAGATAAATTGTAGGCATAACTAAAAGCCAGTTTCTTCAATAACTCAAATTTAAAAGCCAGAGAAATCTTCAGTGCAAGTCCCATCAGCACCAAAACAATCTGTGTGTCTTGAAAGTGAACTTATCGTTTGAGACAAAACCTGCTGTTAAGGATTAAAAACTGGTGGTCAACTTGGCACCAGCTGAATTAAATTGGCATGGTGCTGCATTTAGACGACCCACCTGAAGAAGGTTGCCAGCATAAAAAGAGACGTGGAGAGGAAGAGCAGAGGCATTGTAGGTTCTCCTAAGTGCTGCTGTTTGGAGCCATTGGTTCTCCTGGAGGAGCTTGTCAGACTGGCTCCCCAATATGACTTTGGCTATTATCATCGGAGGAGCTCGGGACCTCGTCACTGAGAGTGGCTGCGGTTCACTTTGGGGAGCTCTGGTCCTTAAGTTGAGCATCGCTTCCTGGCTCTGGAGCGGAAGATGGTTGCTGTTCAAACTCCAGGAGAAGTTGTCATGTTGGCTTCCTGGCATGTACTTGACTGTTCTCATCATCGGAGGAGTGCAGAACCTCATTGTCGCTGAGGATGGCTGTGGTACTTTTCGGGGAGCCCTGGTTCTTATTTGAGCATTGCTTCTTGGCTCCACTGTAGAACCCTCAACCTACTAGCACAGATCCTTCATCCTGCTGGCATAGACTTTCTAGCTTCCACTGCTGGCCTTTGGGCCTTTCCAGAACAGACTTTGGTGTTGTGGACAGATTTCCTGCACTTTCTTGTGTTTAACACTGGGTAACCATCATAAATAATATTATAAATTCTGTGTCCTGATTGTAATCTTTCTCCCTGCGACCCCTGACTATAACACCTGCTTTTCCTCAAATGTTTCCCATGGTAGCAATAACATTCACCTATGGGCTGAAGTTAAAAATTGAGGAATTATAATTCATACGATTATTGTAAACATCCTCACTAACACTTATTGACCAAGTAATAGCAATTGTAACTCCTTAATAGGTCTCAAAACTGTTTACTTTCCCTTTTTTCACCCCATTACCACCATTTTCTCTTGCTTAGAGTACCTCAAGAGTCTCTAAACTGGTCTCCCTTCCAACAGTCTTTACCTGGTACCACATTACTGCCAAAATTTTATTCCACATGCGAATGGTTTTGTGTGCCTAAAACCTTTGTGAGGCTCCCTCTTCCCTTAGGATAGTATGTGGACTTCCTAACATGACTTAGAAAGCCTTAGAAACCTCTCAGATTGCTTTCACTGTTCCCTCTTGTGCTGGTGCAATCCCTGCATTCCTGTTTCACCTGCCTTCAGTGGACATTTTAATTATTCCAGGAAATTTTCTCCTCAAACCAGAATAAGGTTCCCACTCCATGTGTGCCCATCTCACAGTGGCTGTGACAGTGACCATGCAGCACTCTCATGCTTATTGCTTTCCATGCCTCCTAGTACACCATAAATTATAGCAACACAGCCATAATTCAACAATATTTCAAATATCATGTGTATTGTCATACATTTTTTAGTAGTAGTGGTAGTAGTACGTAGTACCTGACATGTCAAAACAAGAAGAGAAGAGAAAAATGAACTTCAAAATGCCATGGTTTCAGTACACATACAATGGAAGGTGGATAATTTTGTTATTGAATTAGATGACAAGGTATTTTATCATGCAATGATACTATAACTATAAAAGGAGACAATAGGCAATTAACTTATGATAGTATGCCCAATTTGCAGAAAATCAATGTCAGAAGATTACCCCAAAAAAGTCTTAAATACCTCATCACAGCAAAATTTCTTCAATAAAAAACATTTAAATAAAAAGGAGTTTACAACCAAAGTGAATTTCTGAGTGGCTTATTTTTTAGCTAAGAATTGAGAATTACCAGGGATGAGTTAATTAAATCATGTCTGATTACGGCAGCAGAAAACTGTGTCTAGAGAAAACAAATTTGTATAGGACTATTAATCTCTTGATAAAAACACTTGTTCAAAAAGTTAAGACATCAACTCAATAGTTAGTGTAAAAGAAAGGAAAATTATTTTGAGTGACTTTTATTAGCTTTTGATGAGTTGACAGATACTATGGATACTGATCAATGTTCTTTACACAAGGAATCTGTGCTGATTTTGAAGTGACTCAAAAATTAGTTTCTACAAATCGACTGCAAGGAACAATTGTATGCAAGGATATTTTCAAAAAAATTGAGAAAACATTAATTCAATACAATTTAAGTGGAATGTGCTAAGACATGTTATATCTTATAGTGGTAAAAATTACGTGTAGAGCACAAAGAGACTTGGACAGAGCTTATAAAAATTCAAAGTATTGATGATGGTGGTCTAGAAAGATTATAAAGGAATGGAAAAATTATCACCTAGTGACACTGTAGCTGTGGCACCATCATAGTGCTGTGCATCACTCCTGTGTTTGTAGTGATGCTGGTGTAACCACAGCTATGGCTGCCAGGCATATAGAACTACAGTATATACAATTATGTTTGGTACATAATACCTGATAATTATAATACATGATGACATTATGCAACTATTACACTGAAAACTAAAGGCCTAGCTATTTATTATATTAGTTATTGGCAGATACTTTCAGAAAACAGTTGAAACTATTATGTGACCGATGTCAAAATTCCAGGAATGTCACATAATAGTAGTGAATATTTTCTAAAATATAGCCACAAGCTAATATAATGATGACCTTCACTTGCTCTGAGAAGTTTAACTCCTATTAGTCCTGTGAAGTTGTCTCAGAAAGAGAAGTTTAATATCCTAACTCACTTAACCATAGAGGCATTTGATACCTGACAGTAGTGGAGTTTCACTGTGGTTTTTTTGAGTTTGGGGTCAAAAAAATTGTTTTTCTGAATCAGAAGAACCCCCCTCAATTTGACACTATCATTAGATACTAAATAGCTTTGGAAATTAGCTTCTCTTGCGGACTTGATAATTTTTTTAATGAATTAAACCTAAAATTACAAGGCAAAATAGCAGTTACATACAAAACTTTTATGACAGTAAAATCCTTTGATGACAATTAGTGTTTTAATCACAAGTAATGTCAACCTGCATCACGTACTTCTTGTGTTGTCAAAAAATAAAAATGAGATTTCTATTTCCACAAGAATTTGGAGCAGATCTATTTGCTGAGCTCAAATTGTAACAGTGCTTTCAAACCTTGATGCCAGTGCAAAGGAAATTTTCGTATTTCTAAATCCATTTAATTGTGCAATTAAGGGATTTCCACCTAACTTTCAATTGGAAGTGACTTATCTTCAATATAATGACTTTTAAAAGAGAAAATATCCAGAGAAGAATCTAATAAATTCTACACTTGCCTTCTCGGTGATGAATAAGCTGAATTACAATCATATGCCTGTGGATTGATATCACTGTTTGGCAGCACCCTTCTTTGTGAAAAGACATTTTCAAAGATGAAATATATAAATTCTTATTATAGAACAGCATTGAAAGATAAACATTTGCAATCAATTATGATGAAATATGAGCCTCAAAAAACAGAATTCCATTTTTCTCATTAGAAAAATCTGTATTATGAAAAAGTATTACATTTAAGCAATTAAATTTTGTGCAATTTGTTTATGCTCTTATTGTATAAGTACTTGCATTATATCCTCAACTTTGCTTCTTGATCTGCAATGTCCATTACCAAGAAAGTTTACCAACCTCTGCTCAAGAAGTGATAAAATAGAACATCTTGCAGTTTCTAAGGCATATGAGCTATTTATATTTCCTAAAAACAAGTTACAAACATAGTGAATAAAAAAACTTGTCATAGGTTATGATTAATATAACTGAAAGTCTAAATATGTCCTTGTCTGAAAGACATTAGGAATAATAAAGGGAAAACATACAAAGAAATGGACACCCACTGGGGCTCACAGTCTCTGCACAGAGTTAAGACACCACCATCAGTAACAAAGAAGAAGGTAACAGAATCCAGCTGTCTGGAATTCCAATCCTTCACTATTTATCTGGTCACCATGTAAGTCTCTTAGAGTTTTCTGTACTTCTGTGGTGCTAGCAAGAACCAAAATAATGACAATATAATAACTTCTGTGGTGCTAGCAAGAGCCAAAATAATAACTTCCCAATATATGGTAAATGCTAACAGCCAAAGCTGAGCCATTGTAAAATGCATATGCATTTGTAGTCAGGAGTCATAATGGATACGTGATAGTGCCTCACACTTATGTGCTGATTGATTAAATTATGTAAAGTATTTAGCTAAGAGTTAGTGCCAAAAGTATTAGCAATTATTATTATTATTATTTATTCAAACTTATTTCCTGTTTTCACTTTCCTTTTACACTTCCTGCTTCCCATGCTCCTCATTTTGCATTTCTGTACACTAAGCGCACAGAGGTCTGTCTCTCTGTAACTGTCATTGTTCCCTTACCTCCTGACTTTTTCATTTCATCTTCATAACCTCAATCCACTGTTTTCTCTTTCATGCTCAGTACTCTTGACATTGACCTCTTGACACTGCCTCTATGAACTACAATACCAAATTCCCTTGCCAGTTGACTTCATTAGTCGTAGGGGAGGGACAGAGAACTAGACCAAAAAATTTCTTCTAAACATTCCCCTCTCTGTGTAGGCACCATAAATGTACAAGTAGCCAGGTCCCTCTAGAAGCACAGCTCCTGAAAGTCTCTTCTCTACAATTCCAGCTCTCACTGGACTCCAGGAAGCAGATTTCCTTCTTACACATGTTGGCCCTCTTGCAATGTGACAACCTCCCACTTTTCTTGCCTCTCTGTCCTTTCTTGGTCTGTGCCTGTGTGCAGTAGTGTCCCCATTTGAACTACCAGGATTAATTCTGTTTTCTGCTGCTTTTCTGATTGATGAATACCCCTCACAAATTCTTACCCACCTAACTCAGGTGCATCTCCCTGAAACCCTATTTGAAAACATTTTTCCCAAAGTTAAAAATTCCTGTCTTGGTGTGAGGCACACACTTGTAATCCCAGCACTCAGGAGGCTGAGGCAAGGAGATCGCTATGAGGTTAAGGCCAATGGAGACTACACAGTGAGTTCTAAGCCAGCTGAACTGCATAGGGAGACCCTGTCCCAAAACAAACAAACCAAAAAGACAAAACAAATGAAAAACAAAATCTCTCTCTCACCTATGTGGGGAAAGAGGAGGGAAAAGGAAAAGAAAAATCTGTAAATATAATCATTTATAATTTGTGGCGGGTGGTGGTAGAAGAGAATTGGAAAATAGAAAATAAGCTAACATAACAAATTTACTTATTAATAGGGCAGTTACCCTCTGGTCTTGTTTTCCCTAATGTAGTACTTTTTCTTTAAACTTCTGTCTCAAACTTTCAAAACAAATACCATGAAATGGAAGCAGAAAAGAGTGACAATCATCAAAAGAACTGAAAAAAAAACCACTAAAGACAAAGGTAGCATCAACAACTGTATCAGAAGCAAGAGGATGAAGTGGGGAAAAAAAAACTGCAGGGATATTCAGACACATGCAGATAAAATATTGAGAAAACTGGTGATAGTTATCATATTTCAGTACTTAAAATGGTATAATACTAAGCTTAATTAATATACAATGTCAAATTTTACACTGTATATTGCACAAAATTTCTAACTCAATCAGATGAAAATAACAGCAGTAATGAATCATGAAGTGATTAACCTGTAAAGCAGGGGAATTGATACTGTATTTGTTTTGTTTAAGAACTGAAATTATTTTTACTAAAACAGAAATTATCTTCACTACAAGAGATATTTGCTATTAGAATAAATATTTGAACCCAGTTTTAAAAAACGGATTTGGTATTTTGTCTGATTTCAGGGTTTGTTTTTTTTTTATCTATTAGTCAATTACTCTTCAACTGAAATTTACACATAGATTATCTGCTCTCATTAGAATGCACACTGACTCCTTTGGTCCAGGATGGGACGTGACCTTCTATATTACTGTCAAGTTCCCTACTATGACCCAAGCTGCTGGTCTGTTAGCATGCTGAGAGTAACCCTTATGAAAAATACCTGTTCTTACTCTTCCAGTTGTATTTTAAAAGTGGTTCTCAACACTCAGTTGTACCAGTCACCTGGAAACTGGGTAAAACATGGAGTACTGTTGGATCTTGTATCTTGATTGTAGTGATAGTGCATTTGTGATAAAATTACATAGAACTACATACACATACATGACTGAGTTTTAGTGTGTGAAAATTAGAGTGTAAAACTTATGAAACTAGATCTCCAGTATTGTTCAGCCAAATGTATATGACACCACAACTTTTTCAAACTAAAGATATTTTTTAAAAGCATGTGGATTAGTTCATGACCTAATAATTTACATTTCTAACAAGTTTTCAGGTGAAGTAGCAAGCCTGGGACTGTACTTTGAGAAGCAGGTGGCTTCACATTAGAAGTTATTTGAAAACTCTTAATGTCTACCTCCACTACAGATGAATTTAATATATATTTTTTCTTTTTCCTTTTTATTTATTTATTTTTATTTATTTATTTTTGTTTTGGTACCAGAGATTGAACTCATGACCTCATGTTTGCCAGGCAGGCACTTGTGCCACTCAGCTAAATCATTGGCTGGAATTTAATAATTTCTGGAAGTGAAAGCTTGATCATTAATGTTTTTTAAATTTTAATGTGAACAATATGATTCATATTATCACAAAAAATTAATTACCTAAGAATGAACCTAACCAAGGAAGTGAAAAGCCTCTCTGATGAAAACTACAATACTCTATAAAAGGAGATCCAACAGTATAGCATCTGTGGTGGGCCTGGCGCAAGCTGAAGTCATGCACAGCCATCTCCACCTAGCCCTGAAGCTCACAGAAATCACACACAACCTGGTAGGACCCCACCCAGCCTCCTTAAAAAACCAGGAGGATTTGGAGCAATGCAGGAGTCCTGCCTGGGACCCGCCCGGGGACTTCCAAGCAGAAGCACAACCTCCAAGGTGAGCCTGGCAAGAACTGAAGACATGCAGAGTGAATTTCACCTAGCTACACAAAGTCGGGACGTCACATACAACATTGTGGGGCCCTGCCCACAACCTCAAGCAGCCAGAGAGCCTTGCCATACAAAGAGGGGAATACTGAAGGCCTACCCAGCATACTCCTCCAACTTAGGGAGCCTTCTATTGCCTGCAGGGATCCAATAAGGCCTGCCTAATGACCCCCTCTCAACTGGGGAAACACCCTGCAGCATAGACAGCCATACTCAACCCAGGAAACAATTGGGACTTTGC
>RJWT010026464.1:0-15817 GCA_004365215.1 Cuniculus paca | reverse complement strand
TGCCTCCTTTCCTTCCCTCTCTTCCCATCTCTTTGTCCCCTTAAATTTTGAAAAAGGTCTATCTCCCTGTTTCCTCTTAGCTTTTATTTTGCTCTTTAATTTAGTTATATTTTGAGATTCTTATATAAAACAAATCCTGTGATATTTAAGCTGTGTGTTATTTATTTCACTCAATATTGTATTTGTACATTAATTTTCCTATATATGACTCAAGTTTATCCTTCTTGGCACCAGAGTTGTACTCCATTGTGTATAAATAAACGTATTTTCTTTATGTATTCTTCAGTTGATGGACACACAAGGTGCTTCCAAGATTTAACTATTAGGATTTGTGATCCTAAAAATACGGGTATGGGTATATTGCTGTAATATGATGTCTTTAACTCGTTGGGGAAGATACCTAGAAGTGGAATGGCTGGGTCAAATGAAATTTTTAGTTTTAGTTTTTTGAAGAATCTCCATGCTGATTTCCTTAATAGTTACGCTAGTTTACATTCCTACCAACAATGTATTAAGTTCCTTTTTCCCTACTGGAACAGCAGTGTAATTCCAAAGAAAGGGAAAAGCAGATAAATACATGAAAAAAAAAAAAGATGCGAGAAAAGAACCCAAATTAATGAAATAGAATGCTAACATATGATAATGTTCATCCATAAAAATCATCAAAAATCACCAAAAATGATGGTATATAAAGAAAACAGAGACAAAAATGTTACCTAAACAACCCATGTCAACATTGAAAAAATAACGTCAGTACAGATCATGCAGACATGTTACCCCTCATCCATTTACTTATAAAAGTCTCGATGGAATCCTCCTTTATAGCTGAGTAGAACTCCATTCCTCAGTTGATGGGCATTTGGGTTGTTTCCAAGATTTGGCTATTACAAATTATGCTGCTGTAAACATGGGTGCACATATGTCACTGTGGTGTGATGTTTTAGATTCTTCTGGAAAACTGCCCAGAAGCAGGATAACTGGGTAAAAGATTCCTTTAATCCTAGCTTTTTGAGGAATATTCACACTGATTTCCACAGTGGTTGTACCAGTGTAAACTCCCAGTGGAGAAGAGTTCCTTTTTCCTGCCACTCCACCATTTGTTGTTGGTGTATTTCTTGATCTTGGCCATACTTTCTGGAGAGAGATGGAATCTCAGCATTGTTTTAATTTTCATTCTCTAATGGCCAAAGATGCTGAACAAATGGTAAGCAACTAAGACAATATATTTGAATATATTGTGTGAATCATTGCAAATTTCTAGAAAAACAAAATGTGCAGAAATGACACAGAAAAATAGGAGGTTGAAATGATCTTATGTCAGTGACATAGAATCTGTAATTGAAATGTTTTTGCCTCAGAACAAAAATAAGTAAATAAACATACACAAACAAAAAACAAAATGAAAAACTCTTCAGACCCAGATAACTTCATGGGTAAATTTTTCTGAGTAATTACAAAACATTAAAAGAAAAAGTTAAAGTCCATACAATCTTTTTGAAGGGTTCAGTAAAACATTTGGAAAAAATTCAACATTTTCATGATTAAAAGTTGTTGTGATTTAGAATATAAGCAAATTATTTACATGGTAAAAGATATAAAAGAACAGAAAAACTTTTCTGCAATGATTACAGTGAAATGTTGAAAGGTTTCTTTTTTAAGTTTGAGAAAAATATGTCACTAATTCTGTTCAACATTGTTTTGAAGTTTCCAGCCAATATGAGAAGGTATTTAATAAAATATATTATGATATGATATGCTTGTATGTGGGCAATAAGCTGCTACATAAAAGATCAATATAAAAATCTATCAATTGTAATTGTATATACCAGGAGCAATGTAAAAAAATAATTTAAAAGCAGTGTAACGTATGTTGCCAGATCATCAACAACCTAAAGAGTAAATCTGATAAATATATATATATATGGATCTTCACAGAGAAAATGATAAGCTCTTATTTTGAGAAATTGATGAAGACCTACATAAAGGACAAATTATAATTGTTTGAAAGACTCAATATTGTAGAGATATCTTTTCTACTCAAATTGATGTAAAAGTTTAAAGTAGTTCCAAACAAAATTCTAGCAGATGTCTTTCTATTAGAAATTGACATGCCTATTTTCAAATTTATATGAAAATACACATGGTCAACTATAGCTAAAACAAATTCTAAATGAACAAAGCTGGAAGATTTCTCTATCAGACTACATGATTCACAAACCTGAAATATGTAATTAAGAATTGTTTCAAAGATAGGACAATAAGCAAATGTGGAAATAGGAATTCCACAAAGAGACCTATACAGTATGAACACTTGATATATCATAAAGTTGACACAAATGAACAGTTTTTTTCAATGATGTTTTCTGGGATGAAAATTGGATATACCATTGGAAAAAGCACATATTGAGCCCTACCTCACATCAGACACTAAAATCAGTTTCAGATCAGTTATCAGTCTTAATGTAGAAGGTAAAATGGCAAATATTCTAGATGATTACAGATGCGAGTGTCTATGTTCATGGGTAAACAAAGGTTTTTAAGAATAGGACTTAGTAAAAATAATAGACTTAGTTATTTAATTCTAAAAATACTAGTTACAAGGTAGAAAAGCAAACTGCAGTAAGGGGGATATTTATAATGCTAAAGCTAACAAAGGACTCTCATTTTGAAAATACAGAGAGGTACTAAAAATCTATAAAAAATGTTAGCTCAATAAAGAAATAAACAAGAGACTTGAACAAGTATGTCACTATAAAGATAGCTGTGTAGTCAAAAATATTTTAAAGGGTTCCAACCTTATTAGTTGACTAGCTGAAATAGTCTGTGTTTGGTTTGACTTATCATATTTGACATGTGCTATTTATCATTATTTGACATACTAAAAGCAAATGAATTTTTAATGCATGTTACTAAAATACTTTCTTACTGTACTGTTGAGAAAGGATTGAGACATAAAAGTTCAGGATATAATCAAAGTCGTTGCTTCTACCTTACTACTTCACAGGTAGTTAGGTCTGGGTTTTTTTTTTTTTTCACATTTAAAGAGTAAGAAAGAATAAATATTTTTGATTTATAAGAGTACTCATTTCTCAAAAATGATTTTTGTTATTGTCCGTATGTTTTAATGGTTGATATTATGTCATTATATTATTTTGCAAAGGGACTTCAACTATTGTAAGGGTTTAAGTTGTGTGGGCCATTTTAGTCTCAACTTCTTAGCCTTGTTAAATGAGACATCTCATAATATATATATTATGACAGAATAATGAATAATATAATGAATAATAGAAACACATATGCATAGCCACACATATTAAAGAAGTGCTGCAGCTGAGAAATGTATTAAAATGAAAATAAAATGTTTATTTGCTTTTTTTTTCTTTTTGTTTTTTTTTGCTTTTTAGCTTTGTGTTCTTGTTTTGAGTTTTTTTAGAGAGAGTCCTGAGTTTAGGTTGTCCTTGAACTCATGGCGATTCTCTTCCCTCATTAGTCTTCTGAGTGCTGGGTTTATAGATTTGTGCCACCACACCTGGCATAAAATGTTCATATAGGCAAGAAAGAAAGACTGTTACATTTATAAATGTCATGTTATGTTTTCAGTTTTGGAATTTTGAAATGCCTGATTAAAGTCAAATATTGATAATTTAAAGAAACACTTATCTATATAGCTTTAATTTTAAAGAAAATTTAAATATGTGGGGTATGCTTTCCCTATTTTTCTTTTATAAACTGAGAAATATTGCATATGGACAATGCAGTATGTGGAAGCATACGAATATAATTTCAGAGCCATAATAAAAGGAACTCCTTGCCCACCTGAATCAAGAAAGAGGGTATTATAATAACCCAGAAACCCTCATGTGTCCCTCCATATCCCACTTCAAAATTCCCAAGAGAGGTAACCATTATCTTACTATTATGTTAATTATTTTTCATTGTAAATATTTAACCATCCATAAATGTATTTGCAAGTGAATCATTTAGTTGGTCTGCTTTAAAATTTTGCATGTGTTTTTATTATTGTATGCTTTCTCAAGAGACCTTTTTATGTTTTGGAGATATATTTTAGTGGGGAGAGGCAGACAATAAAAAATGGAAATAATAAAATATATTTTTAAATGTTAAGTGTTAAAGAAGAAAAAGAATTTTGAAAGAATAGGAACTTTCAGGGTATTACATCTAAAAAGAATGTCTAAAGAAGATTTCATGGAGAAGAAATTTTAGTAAAGCCTGAAATGCATCAGGGAATGAGCCACGCACTTATCTTGCTTAAAGAGGGATTCCTAATGCTATGACCTTGAGATGGGAATGTCCTTGTCATTTGGAACATTAGGGGACGCATATAACTGTAGTATAGTGTCTTGGAGTGGGTTGAGGACAGTGGTATGAAATAAGGTTAGAGAGATAATTAAGAGCCTACCATCTAGGGTCTTAGGGGCCATTATAAGGCTTTTACTGTGGTATGGTTAGCCACTGAGGGTTCAGAGCAGAGGCTGACATGCTCTGTCTTAGATTTTGTCAGAAGCAATATGGTTGCTGTGTTATGAGTATGATGCAAGCACAGCATCAGGAAGACCATTTGTGAGACAAATATACTAATAGAAGAAAGAGATGGTGAAATCTGGGATCAAATTGGCAATGTGAAATTGATAATTGTTTTGATTCTTTATATTTCCAAGGTATAACTTGAGTTGGATAAATAAAGGAGTTGAATGTGGAATAGATGATTAAGGGAAAAAAATAGAGGGAAAAGAGAAAAGGGGAGAACAGGAAAAAGGTAGGAACAGGAAAATGATAAGTTGTGTGAGTGTAGGTGTAGATAAATGGATAGAGATGATAGAGATGATAGAGCTTGTGTAAATTTTTGACCTTCTTAGTAAAATCATTAGTTGCAAATGAGAATGGTAGATATAGGAGGCTTGAGTTCTTAGGGAAAAAGATGAAGTATGAAATGATTATTTAGAAAGGAGAAGAGTGAATGGGTTAAAGCAATGTAATAGTATTGTTGGCAGAATTGTCATATGTGAGAAACCCTAATGTGTGAACATAGATCCTTCTTGTAGTTTCTCTTCTTTTGTGGATGGATCTTTGAATTGTCAATTTTTGCTATTATGAGTAATTACAGTATAAATATTCTTATTTTGCCTTTTATTTTGTATACATTTCTCTAAGTTATTTACTTAGCAGTGTAAATGTTTTTATTTAGTTTCTTTTGTTTAATGTAAAAATTGCTGCAACTTTTTTGCATCAGAATATAAATGCTTGATCATAGGGACAGTCATTTGCAATTTGACCCAGCTACACTCCAGTGTCATTTTACTAATTTGCACTTCTCTAGTGGTGATTGTGAGTTTCATATCCTGTATAGCTTCCCCAAGATTTGGTTTCATTTCATTTAAAAATAGTTTTGCTCGGTGGATGATGGATGATGATGTCCAGTTTTGATTTTAATTTACATTTCCTTGATGCCTAATGAGATAGAGCATCTTTTTATATTTATTAGTTATCTATCTATTCTTTACAATTTTGCTGAAGTATTCTATTTTATCTTATATAATGGTGTGTACTTCTTTGCAATGTTAATCTATTTTTAGTTTAAATGTTTTAAAACTTTTTCTCTGAGATTGTGGAATGTTTTTGCGTGATATTTTTTGATGAACAGAGCTTTTAAATTTTAATGTAGTTGAAGTGATCAAGTTTTTCTTTTATGGGTTGCAATTTGTGTTTTATTTAAATGATATTTTTCTGCCTAAGTGTATTGCATTGCAAATGTTTTCTAATTTTGTAAATCTAACTGAATGAGGATACATTTTGTTTTTATTTTTATTACTTTTTCTTTTTGATATTTTTTATTAGGACAGGTTTGCAGTATATAATGAGTACATGCATTCATCTTAGGGAATGTGTACATGTACATTACACATGTTAATTGTTTTTATCCTCTTACCCCTCTTTCCAGTTGTTCTCCACATTTACAGATGTTACATTTCCATTCTTTTCTTTCAGTTCCTTTTTCTTTAAATCCCTTTTCCTTTCCTCCTCATACCTCTGTCTCTTGTTCCCCTTCCCATTTGCACAAGTTCTTCCTCCTTCTTAATATCTCTGACCCATTTTGCTCCTTATTTATACTTTGGATTTCTCATAAAGTGAACTAATGTGTTATTCAAACTTGTGTGCTTGATTGATGTGTTTTACTTAAGATTATGGTCTCAAAGTGCATCCATTTACCTAAAAAATGCTTCATGTTTATTCTTCTTATGGCAAAGTATTACTTCATTGTATATAAATACCACATTTACTTTATTCATTTATCTGTTGATGGGCATATAGGCTTCTTCTAAGATTTAACTATTATGAACTCTGCTGTTATAAACATGGGTATGTGTGTATCACTGTAATATGAGGCCTTTAACTCTTTGGGGAAGATACCTAGAAGTGGAGTAACTGGGTCAAATGGAACCTCTACTTTTAGTTTTTTGAGGAATCTTCATACTGCTTTCTATAGTGGTTGATTCTATTTACACTCACACCAACAGCAGAGAAAGGTTTTGTTTTCCTTGCAGCCTTGCCAGCATTTGTTATTCGTTGACTTCTTAATGATAGCCATTCTTTCTGGAGTGAGATGGAATCTCAATATTGTTTTAATTTACATTTCTTGAGTGCCTAGCAATGTTGAGCATTTTTTCGTGCATTAATTGGCCATTTTCACTTTTTCATCTGAGAAGTGTCTGTATTTCAGATGCTCATTTTTGGTTTGGTCTTTAAATTCAGAGGTCTAATTATTTTGAATTCTTCATATATTTTAGATATTAGTCCTCTGTCAGAAGAGAAGCTGGCAGAAAAATTCTTCCTTTTTTGTAGGTCGTGTCTTCAGTACGTTGGTGGTTTCCATTGCTGTGCAGAAGCATTTTATTTTATGTAATCGTATTTGTGTATTGTTTGTAATATTTCCTGTGCAATCAAAATTTTGTTCATAAAGTCTTTGCTTATAACTATGTTTTCAAGAGTTTTATCTATCCTGTCTTCCAGGATATTAGTGTTTGTGTTTTAATATTTAGATCTTTTTGATCGATTTTGATTTTAGTTTAGTGTATGGTGGGAGATATGAGTCCAGGTTCAGTCTTTGGGATTTGGAAAGCCAGTTTTCCCACGATCTGTTAAAAGAGGCTATCTTTCCTTCAGTGAGGGTATTTGGTCAATTTGTCAAAGATAAGGTAGCTGAGTATGCCTGGACTCTTTTACACATTCTCTATTTTGTTGCATTGATCCACAAGTCTGCTTTTTTGATTTTGCCAACACCAATGTTTTTTTTATCACTGTAACTTTGTAGTATGGCTTGAAGTCTGGGATTGTAATGCCGCTTTCCTTGCCCATGTTGCCCAGAATTGCTTTCACTATTCTAGGTCTCTTCCACTTCCATGTGAATTTTAGGATTGTTTTCTCTATTACTGTGAGGAATGCTGTTGGTATTTTGATTGAGATTACATGAAAGCTGTGTAATAGTTTTGGAAGTATATTTTACTGTATTGGTTCTGCCTATCCATTTTTTTGGTTCTGCCTATCCATTTTCTGATAGCCTCTTTGATCTCCTTTTTTAGGGTACTATAATTTTCACTGAGTCTTTCACTTCCTTGATTAGGTTAATTCCTAAGTATTTCATTTTTCTTGATCCTGTTGTGAAAGGTGTTGTTTCCTAAATTTCTCTCTAGTGAGTTTGTTATTGGTGTACAGTAATGTTATGGATTTTAGTGTTGACTTTGTATTCTGTTGTGCTACTGAATGTAGTTATTAATTCTAGGAGATTTTTGGTGGAGATCTTGAAGTCTTTTATGTAGATGATTGTGTCATCTTCGAATACTAAAAATTTTTTTGTTTCCTATCCATATTCCTTTTATTTCTTGTCTAATTGCTTTAGCTAGTATTTCAAGGACTGTATTGAACAGGAGTGGTGATAGGAGTTTTATTTCCAATTTTAGAGTGAAAGCTTTCAGCTTTTATACATTTAGATTTAGTATGATATTGGCTATTGGTTTGTCATAGGTGGCCTTTTATCAGATTGAGATAGACTATGTATTCCAATTTTCTTTAGGGTTTTTTATCATGAATGGATGTTGAATTTTGTCAAATGCTTTTTTCTATGTATATTGAGATGATTATGTGGTTTTTGTTCTTGCTTCTGTTAATGTAGTGTGTTATGTTTATTGATTTGCATACGTTGAACTATCCCTACATCCCTGGAATGAATCCTACTGGGTCATGGTATATAATCTTTTTGGTGAATTTTTTTTTCTTTTTTTTAGTATCCTATTGAAGATTTTTTGCATCTGTGTTCATTAAGGCAATTAGCCTGTAGTTCTCTTGTTTATTTGGCTCCTTTTCTGGTGTTGGTATCAGGGTAATACTTGATTCCAGGAATGATTTTTGGGAATACTGCCTCTCCTTTCATTAAGAATTTGAGGAGTATTGGCATTAGAACTTCTTGAAACCTCTTGAAGAATGTGGCAGTGTATCTGTCAGGACCTGTGCTTGACCTGGGCTTCTCTTAGTTGGTAGTTGTTTTTAATTGCTTCTTCAATTTGATTGACTGATAATGGAGTATTCAGAATTTTTATATCTTCTTGATTCAGTTTGGGTAATTCATGTGTACCTAGGAACTTATCCATGTCTTCTGAATTTTCCATTTTATTAGAGTACAGGTTCTCAAAGTAGTTACCGATGATCTTCTGGATTTGTGCAGAATGTGTTGTGACTTAGTCCTTTTCATTTCTAATTGTAAGAATCTAAGTCTTTTCTTTCCTTTTTTTGATAGCGTTGGCTAAGTACTTGTCTAATTTTTTTATTCTTTCAAGAATCAACTCTTTGATTCATTGATTCTTTGTATTTTTTAGTCTCAATTGCATTCATTTCTCCTCTGATTTTTATAATTTATTCCTTGTACTAGCTTTGGGTTTGGATTGTTCTTGTTTTTCTAGAAATTTGATTTACATCATTAGGTTATTTATTTGAACTCCTTTTGTTTTTCAGATGTGGAAATTTACTACTGTAAACTTTGTTCTTAGGACTGATCTCATTGTGTTCTAAAAGTTCCTGTATGTCATGCTGTCATTATTGTTTGACTGTCAGAACTAATTTCTTCTTTAATTTTCTCTGTGATCCATTGAATAGTCAAGAGGATATTATTTATTTCCATGTATTTGCATACTTTCTGTGGTGTTTATGCCATTGATTTTTAGTTTTATTGCATTATGATCCGATAATATGCATGGGATAGTTGTTTCCTTAGCATTTACTTAAGCATGTTCTATGGGTTATTTTGTGGTCTGTTTTGGAGAAAGTCCCATATGCTGCTGAGAAGAATGTATATTCTGCTGTTGGGTGGAACACTTTATAGATAGATACCTATTAAGGCCATTTGTTTGAAGATTTGTTTGTGATATTTGTTTATTGATTTTTTTGTCTAGTTGATCTATTGTAACAGTGGGGTATTGATCTCCTCATTATAGTTGTATTGGTGTTTATCTGATTTTTTTCTTGAGGATTAATGTTTGTTTTGTGAAGTTGGGTGCACTGGTATTTGGTGTGTGTATATTTATGATTGTTATCTCTTCCTGTTGAATTTTTCCCTTAACCAGTATGTAATGACCTGTGTTTCTTTAATCAGTCTTGACTTGAAATTCAGTTTTTCTTCAATTTGAATAGCTACTCCTGCTTTTTCTGGGTTCCAGTTGCATGGAGTATTGTTTTCAATCCTTCAACCTAAAAAGTGTCAATTTCTTTTTGGGTTAAATGTGTTTCTTGTATGCTGCATTGTTATGGCTTATATTTAGATGTCACCCCAAATCCTCATGTGCTCATAGTTGAGGCTTTTGAAAGGGGGCTGGATCATGGTGTGTGATATGGAGATTAAGGGAGTGTGGTTCTGGATTAGTCCACTAATTAACTTCATATAGTTCTAGGGGTCAATAATGGGAAGAGATACTCTGGGTTTGGGTTATACCACCCAAAGGCTTAGCCTAGGTGAAATAAAACAGAAAGAGAGGCTTGCTGTATACTGCTTGCTACTGGTTTGCTGTTTCTTGTCTGCTACACCATGAATTGATTCCCCTCTGCCATCCTACCCGGCCTTGTGGACTGAAACTTCTACAAACTGTGAGCTGAGATAAACATTTCCTTTTTTAAGATGTAGGTGTTGGGTTTTGCATCTCAACAACATGAAAGTAAGACAAACATATTGTTGGATCTTGTTTGTTGATCCATTATGCTAATGTGTCTTTTGATTGTTGAGTTGAGACCATACACAATGATGGTAAAAACTGATATGTGTTGATTTATTCTTGTCATTATTACCTTTGGTTTCCTTCATTTCTCTTATATTTAGTTGCCCATATCATCAGGGATAAATAAAAGTCAAACAAAATAGAATGGAATAAAACCAGTAAAAAAACCAAACAAAACAAAGCAAAACAATGAAAGCAATACAGAATTTCAAGATACTAGTAAAACAGCAGTGGCTACCATAATGCTTCTTGTTATCTTCAGAATAGTTGCCTACACCTTCAGACATATTATAATCAAACTTCTATCACAGAATAGAGTAAAATCAATAAAAAAACCACAAAGCAATACAGAGTTTCAAAACCAGATAATTGGAAATCCTTGATGGCTGCAATTACATATTTTGTTATCTTTGAAATAGCTGTCCATGCCATCAAGTATAATAAAATCAAACAAATCAGAATAAAACAAAACTAATCAGAACAATGAAGACAATATGTTTCAAATCATGATAATGGATTAACAGTGGCCACTTCCTTCCCTTTTTAGATAATTCCTCCCCTTTGATTTTTCCAATATGTACCGTGCATTTTGGATCCCAGTAACTCCTTTAGTTTGTTACACTAGGGAGATAACACAAAATTCACCCATGAGAGTCTGAACCATTTCCTCCATGAGCATGATCTCAAGTTGCATCCATCTACCTATAAGAACCTTGAGGTTATCTTCCTTTATAGTTGAGTAGGTTTCCATTGCATAAAATGCCATGTCTTTCTTATCCATTCTGCAGTTGGTGGGCAGGCTACCCCTACTTTTTTTCTGGCTCCCTGTCACATAGGGCATTGTTCTCTCTCCTTTGACTTTTAGTCTATGAATTTTCTTTCTAGTTCAATGTGTTTCTTGTATAGAGCATATTGATGGAACCTGTCTCCTGATCCACTCTGCCTGTGTTTCTTTCTATTTGTGCATTGAGGCCATCTACATTAATAGTTATGGCCCTCTTGCACAGCATTGTCTCTGCCATGCTATTTTCTTGCCATTGGCTTCCTCTTTTTCCCTTCCATTCAATTGACTGCCCCTGCTTGATGGTCCTCCTCTGCCATTGTTCCTGAGACCGTGGTCCTTTTTCTCTCTTTCTAGAAGTCCTTTAGTATTCTTTGAAGTGTTGGTTTGCTGGTCATGAATTGTTTGAGTTGTTCTTTGTCATGGACGTATCTTGTTTCTCCATTAATTTTGAAAGAAAGTTTTGCAGGGTACATCAGTCTGGGTTGGAAGTTGTTTTCTTTCAGGACTTGCAGTACTTCACTCCAGCCTCTTCTTGATTTGATGGTTTGTGTTGAGAAGTCTGCCGTGATTCTGATGGGTTTTCCTTTATAGGTGATCTGTTTCTTTTCTCTAACAACTTTAAATATTCAGTTCTTGTTTTGAATTTCTAGGATCTTGATTATTATATGTCTGAGTGTAGATTTATTTTGGTTATGGCTATTTAAAGTCCAATGTGCCTTGCTTATCTGAATGCCAGGTCCTTTTCCCATGCTTGGGAAATTTTCTGCTATTACTTCTGTAAATAGTCTTTTTATGTCATTTGTGTTGACTTCTGCTTTTTTGCTGACCCTATACTCATAAATTGTTTTTCTTTGGGTGGTCTTACAGCTGTTGAATTGGCTCCTTGTTATTTTTAAAAGATCTTTCCTTTTGTGATTTCTAGCTGCTGTCCTGTCTTCAAGGTCTCAAAGTCTATCTTCATTCTCTTTCATGTGATTTTTCCAGCTTTCAGTGGAGTTTTTAACTTCCTGGATATCTCTTTGGATCTGTTTAATACATTGTAATTTCTTCCTGTATTGTTAATCAAGGTTCCTATTCATTTTCCTTTGCTCTTCTTTTTTATCTATGTCTTCTTTGGATATGTTTATCAATTCTTTCATTATGTTTGTGATTTCTTCTTTTACCTGAGATATTTGTGATCTGATTACTTTTACACCTCATGGAATTGTTCTTTTACTTCAGTTGCTATCCTTTCAGAAATTTCAGGTGTGCAACTTCCAATTTCTTCCATGTCTCCTAGACTTGTTCTGTGCAGGCTGGAAGTCTGAGATTACCTTTTGCTCTTGACATTTTCCTGAATTCCTCAGGATGTGCCATTTTGAAGTCCCAGGCACTTGCTGCAAGTCCACAGTATAGGGGAATGGGTCAGGTACCTGGATTTTCCTCACCTAGTTTCCCAGGGAGGCAGTGGGATGTGGGACAGGCTTCTCCAGACACATGTGGCTACACTGAAACTCCCCAGTACTAACTGGTGCACAGAGGTGTGGCTGCCTGGTTTTCCTGGTTACCAGTCCTGATGGTGGCTAGCAAGTTCCTGGTATTGAATCTGAAATACTAAATTCTCATCTCTGTGAGAGACCAGAAGCTCCAAGGGTTCATTCTGATTTGGTTAATCTTTGGGAGCCTCATGCTGGATAACAATGTACCTGGTGTTTCAGCTCCTTATTTCCAGGCATCCCTACCAGCTGAGGGGAGGTGTCATCTAAAATCCCCCTGTAGGAGGGTGGTGGAGTCAGGATGTTGCACTCTTCCCGTAGACTGCAGAGTAGGAGACCCCAGTGGGTGGCTAGATAGAATTCTTCTCCCGCCTGAAGGTGATTTCTAGATTTCCTTTGTATGCAAGCCACAGGTGTTGAGAAGTTCCACACCTCATGGAACATGGGAGCAGAATGGAAGGAGCACTGCTGCATTAGCAAAGAGACTCTGACTGAATCCTAAGCAAGTAAGTCCTTCAACACCCCTCCAGACCTACTGTACAATGCTGGAAACTCAATTGTTCTGGTATTTTAGGAAATAATAGATTTCGTTTTTTAGTGAAGTTTTTAGTTTCTAGAAAGATGACCAGACGGTTCAGAGATTTTCCAAATAGTCCTTCATTTTCCATGTCCAAGGTTTCTCTGTTATAAACTTCTTTCTTAAGTGTGGTACATTTTTACAATTGACCAGTCAATGCTAATATATTGTTAACACTCATAGTTTTACAATAGGACTGACTCACTTTTGTGTTGTACATTCAATGGGAGCATAGATACAAATAATGACATGTATTTATTATTGCCCTGTTATAGCAAATATTTCTCTAACCCTAAAAAGTACCCTATACTTCACCTACTTATTCTTTTGTCCCCCTCTGAAACCCCTGATTCTCATGTTTTTACTCTTTCCATAGTTTTGCCTTTAATATAAAGTTGGAATTGTATAATATGTGTACTTCTTAGTTTGGATTCTTTCACTTTGCAATATGCATTTAAGGTTCCACCATGTATTTTCATGACATAACATTGGCATGTCTTTTTTTGATGATTTATATTCTATGGTATGGATACCATGTTTTGTTTATCCTTTCATCCAGGAAAATCTTAGTCATTTCCTAATTTTGACATTTATACATATAGCTGTTACAATCATCTGCATATAGCTTTTTTGTGTGGAGAAAAGTTTTGAATTCACTGTGGTAAGTATTAAGGAGCACAGCTTCTGAACTGTAAGATAAGGTTATTTTTTAAGAAACTCCCAAATTGTTTTCCAAAGTGGCAGTATCATCTTTCATTCATAGCATCAGTGAGTGAGAATTTTTGCTGCTCTGTATCTTTGCTACCTTTGATTGGTAACATTTTTGACTGTAGTCATTCTAGGGTATGGTATTTCCTGCTATTTTAGTTTAAATTTCCCTGCTCTTATATAATGTGGAGTGTCTTCATATACTTGTTAGATATTCATACATCTTCTTTGGGAAAAAAAGTGTTTGCTCAAATCTTTTGGCCAGTTTAAGTTGTTTTTTTGTTGAATTTAGAGGCTCTTTGTAAATTTGGATATCAATTTTTTAAATAGGCTATTTATTGCAAATGTTTTTCCTAGACTGTGGCTTGGTTTTTCATTCTCCGAAGTGTATTTTACAGAGTAAAAAACTTTGATTATAATTAAGTCAGACTTTCCAAATATTTTTTTTCATGGTTTATGCTTCTGGTGCTATAGCTTAAAAGTTACCAACATACTTTTGGTTCTCTCGATTGTCTCCTATGTTACATTCTAGAAGTTTTAGGGTTTTAAATTCTACATCTATTCTGAGTTAATTTTTGTAAAAGGTATGAGGTATATGTCTAGCCTGTCTTTTTTTCATTTGTATGTGATATACAGTTGTTCTAGCATTTTTTTTTTTCACTACGCAGATCAGCTGGCCTTGAACTCACTATGTAACCTATGCTGGTTTGAACTTGTGGTGATCTTTCTGCTTCAGCCTCCCAAGTGCTAGGATTACAGGTGTGCACCACTACGTCCAGTTCAAGTTCTAGAAATTTTTGATTAGATTATTTTTTGATTATTGAATTTCTCTCTCTCTCTTTCTTTCTTTCTTTCTTTCTTTCTTTCTTTCTTTCTTTCTTTCTTTCTTTCTTTCTTTCTTTTTTGTCTTTTTGAGACAGGGTTTCATTATGCAGTACATCTGGCATTGTACTCACTTTGTAGCCAAGGGTTCCCCTTGAGCTTTCAGCTATCCTCTTGCCTCAGCCTCCCAAGTGCTGGGATTATAGGCTTGAGCTACCATGCCTGGCTTTCTCTTGAATTATTTTTTCTCTTTTTCAAAGATTATTTGACTATAATTGGGTGGATTTGTTTCTGAGATGTCTTGTTTCACTGATTAGTTATCTATATCTTGCCAGTGCCAGATTGTCGTCACCTCATAGTAAAGCTTAAGATCAGGTATTATCCATCCTTAGGCTTCATTCTTTAATATTGGGTTGCCTGTCTTAAGTTTTTTTGCATTCCATATACATTTTAGAATCAGTTGATACTCATCACATATTTTGATGGAATAAATATTGAGAATACATCGAATGTATAGATGGAAAGAACTGATTTCGATATTGGTCGTCTAATCCATATACATGTACTACTCTCCACTCTAAATACACTTCATTTTTATAGAGATTTTATTTTTTATGAAAATTTTATAATTTTCTTTATACATATCTTGTACACATTTTGTTAGATTTATGTGTATTTCTCTTTTTTCTCTGATGTTAGTGTAATACTATATTTTTAACTTCAAATTCTAATTGTTCATTACTGGTGTATAATAATGGATTTTGTCAAATGAATGGTTTATATCTGTAGATATGGCTGTATGATTTTCTTCCATAGCCTATTGATGTGATATTAACTGACCTTGAAATGTTTTACCAGTCAGTAAACTTGAAATAAATTGTAGGTGTGTTCTCATTATATTATTTTAGGTTAAATACTTATTTAGCATCGAATGATAAATAATTTTAAATAATTTTAGTTTAAATACTTAAATATCTTCCTTAGTCTTTTATTCATGTATGTGATGCATAATTATTACATTCATGTTGAGGAATTGGTACTGGTCAGTCTAGCTAGCTAGCTAGCCAGCTGTCTGTCTCATCTTGAACATTTTTACTCTTCCTTCTACAGAATCTTCCCTTTGCCCTATTTCCATGGGTTCCTTTCTCATCTCCACAGGGTCTACCTCTCTATT